>CM060891.1:97227500-97245000 GCA_030762935.1 Hymenopus coronatus | reverse complement strand
TTATTAATTGAAATTTTAAACAAGAGCATTAGATACTGAATTATGACTTCTCCTTATATTTATAACATTTATGTAAGTATATTATCTGGTACTTGGGGCGGATTTGAAGTAAGGTCTGCTGTGTAGGTTGTAGTGGTTCTCAAGGCTGTTACACGGTTGCTGTGCTGTGTTATTTTAAACCTTTTAACTGATTTAAATTTGCCGCTGTATAAGAAGTTGGTAACTCTTGCTATTGTCGAAACTGAAATTAATTATTTGCGCCAGACTTAATTGTTGGAGCAGTTGCAAAGCTATTATCGTCGGCGAGTTTACTTATTGTGCACAGCTTAGTCACGTTTTCTGTTAATTCAGCTAGCCTCAGTCGGTGATTATGAGAATCTTAACCTCCATGCTTGGATGGTAGGATGTGATACTAAATAACTTTACTTTAAAAGATTTCTTGATATATATGAGATTTTATTTGCTAACTTGTCGAACAATGTGATGTATTAAGGCACGCTATTTGAACAGAATCCACTTTTAATAAAACTATGCCAAGTATGCCAAATATATATTATAATGTTTATTTACAATAAATAATAGACACTATATTTTACACTGAATAGCCGTATAAGAGGTCTCGATTTGCGAGATTATTTCTTGTCACCATGAGAATAGCAGATTTCTATATTTACATTTCGTGAAATACAAATTTATAATACATGTTTATACGTTCCTAATAATCTAAAATCAATGCATTTGTGATATTTACATGGAAATGTTCTTATAAATAGCCAACATTTCATAAACAAATATTTGTGTAATTCTGTTTTTATGCTTTGTTACCGGTATAAACAATTTATGGCATCCGGTATTTCGTTCACTTTTATAATTCTTCTTCTTCTTCTCTCATATTACAGTTTTAATTATGTTTTATAATAAATGCTTTTCTAAATAGCATTTCTTATCTATACATTATACAATATAATGTGTTGTATTCGTTACATAGCCTTGGTTATGTTATTTTTGTAAAAGCACGCCATTTAAGGCTATATTCGTGCGTATCGTGAGGTGATGACGTCACGCTACCATTTTCATATATACAAATTTTGGCTTACATTGCGAAACAATATGTTTTATTATTATATACCATTATTTTACGGCAGTTCTGTTCCATTTTTTTTTTTTTTTTTTTTTTTTGTTTTGATTTACTTAGCATTAAATCCTGCGTCAAATGCTCTCTCATTTCATCACATTTTTATGAAGATGAATATATGTTTTAACAGTTTAACTACAATATATGACTTATATATTTAATAATACAGTAGCATTGACAATAAATGATTATGGGAAAAATTTGAGGGAGTGGACTATCTTCCACGAAGCATACATTGTTTTGTTTACATTTTGTTATAATGTTCTGCTTAGGTTGGTAACATTTACTAATAACCTCAATTTTGACAAGTTTATACCTTGACCAATATAAAATTTTACTGGGGGAACTCATCTCTATGCAATTATTATATTATTTACAATTTTGTTTATGTGTTCTGTTTATAGCTGTTCATGTGGCGGTGGCAGGTGTTGTGTGTGTTTCTTCTTGCGAGAGCTCCTTGAAAGGCTTTAGATTTTGGTTGTGATGTCTTCCCAAGAATTTCTGTTGAGCAACTGTAACTTCGAAGGTATGGTTTCCAAATTTCTTCACCATAATATACGGTCCTGAATACAGTAATTCCATCTGATGGGTTCTCTTCTTAGTTGCGTCCGAGAGGTGTCTTTTCCTTAGGAGTGCCTTGTCCCCAACCTCTGGTTCCCATTTCTTCTTATTGTTTTCTGCTTCCTGTATTCAGCTTTCTTCTGTATCCTATTATAGGCAATTCTGCATTCGTCAATTTCTGACAAATCTGCGTCGTATGGTATAGCTGTAGGTAAGTTTCTGAAAATTTGTTTTGGTTTGTCACCGAGCATGAGTTCCGCAGGAGTAAACGATGAAGTGGGATTGATGGTATTATTTATTATGTCTTTGATGGTCTGACAATGACTTACCCAACTTAGGTGGTTTCTCTGACACAAAATTCTAGTATAGACAGAAATATCTCACAAACGTCGTTCACAAGGGTTCCTTTGGGCGTAATAGGCACAAGATTTATACAATTTAATCCCTTGCTCCTCTAGTATTTTGGTGAAGATCTTGTTTGTGTGAACAGTGGCCTTGTCCGAAAGTATAGCTTCTATTTTCCCATACTTTGGAATATAATCTTCTAAAATTTTCTTTATGCAAGTCTTGCTAGTCATATTTCTAACAGCATATATCTTCGTAAATTTCGTGAAGATGTCATATACGACAAACATATATTTCATATTATATTTGCCCACTGGGAGCTTACCATGTTCTCTATTGCTACTAATGCATTTTCTTTGACCCTTATAATGGCTGCTGGTTCAATGTCATATTTTACATTTACAGATTTTGCTTTCTGGTATAATTCACAAGTCTAAATATAATATATCCTTACTTTTCTATTTGCATGTTTAATATAAAAAGTTTGAATAATTGATAAAGTTGTTTTCTCAGTGCCTGAGCGCACTAATTCATTATGAAATAAGAATATTATGCCCTTTCCAGACTGGGTGGAATTATTGCCTTCCATTTTCTTATAGGGTTTCCATGAAGTTTGTATAGGATACCATCTTGTTTCCCAATGGTTCCTGTGAGGTTAGGATCTATAACCGATGCTGCCTCCATGACTTTAGCTAACTCTGGGTCTGCTGATTGTAAATGTCTTAAGTTCTTGATGTCCTGAGTAATGTTGCTGTTTGACTTGAGATTGAGGTTAAGAATTTTTATTTCATTATGTGGACTATATATTGCTTCTGGTAGATTATGGTTAGGTTTTAGCCTAGATAATGTGTCACTGAAAATAGTTTTAAAATTTAAAATTTTCGGGCTATTTTGCCGTGGTCTGTAGGTTAAAATATGTTTAGTTAAAATATTTCTACCTAACGTTTCGTCCCTGTCTGTGAGGGACATCTTCAGAGGAAATGTGCTCACGTCGCTAACTCGAAAAGAATAACAACAGTGCGGTTTATAGCCAGTATATATACTCGGACACAGGTGGGCGGGGTCAAGTGGACGGGTTCTAGTTGTGTTTATTTAGCCTGGAGGTTACGGAGTTGGGAAAGTATAGGGAACCAGGTGGAGTTTAATTTAAGACCTTCGTCTTTGTTAAAGTTGTTTGTGTTTTTATAAATCTCAATGGCCTCTCTGTATAAACGGGGGTAATAATTTTTAGTCGTAGCTATAACCTCTACTTTATCATATTGCATACGGTGGTCATCCAAAGATAAAACATGTTGTGCCACGACTGATTTTTCTGTTTGTCCGAGGCGGCAGTTTCTTTTATGTTCTGTAATGCGTGTGTTAATGCTACGTTTTGTAGTGCCGATGTAAACTTGGCCACATGTGCATGGGCTTTTGTAAACCCCAGATTTACAAAGTGGATCGAGTCGGTCTTTAGCTGATTTGAGGAACTGTTTTATTTTAGTTGTCGGCATGTATATGGGTTTCACGTGTCGTTTTTCTAAAATCTTGCCGATACGGTCAGTTATGTTTTTTATATATGGCAAGAATACTTTATTTTTATATGTCGATTCCTCCCTAGATCTAGTATTGTTCTTTCTGGGACGTATTGCTCGATCGATATCCTTTTCTGTGTACCCATTATACATTAGCGTCTTTTGTAAATATTTTAATTCTTGTGGTAAATGTTCCGTGTCACAGATTCCTTTAGCTCGTTCCACTAGTGTTTTGATGACGCTTCTTTTCTGTTTGGGATGATGGTTGGATTGCTTACTAAGATATCGGTCAGTATGGGTTGGCTTTCTGTACACTGCACACGTAAATCTTCCGTCGTTTTTCCTAGTTATCAATACATCAAGAAAAGCAATTTGACCGTCGGACTCTAATTCTTTTGTAAATTGGATGTTTGCGTGTTGGCTGTTCAGATGATCTAGGAATTTCTGGAGTTCAGCTTCTCCGTGAGGCCATATAGCGAAGACGTCGTCAATGTAACGAAGCCAAACGGACGGTTTTTTAGTCGCAGTTGCCAGTGCATGTTTTTCAAAATGTTCCATATACAGATTGGCTAGCACCGGTCACGAGATTCTACTTCTACCATTCTAAATAAAACGAATAAAATGATCAAGAATTCGCCGTCCATACCACAGGAAACTAAGAAAAGCTTATTGTATTCAGAAGCCATGTCACCAAGGTTATATGGATTGCCGAAAATACACAAAGAGAATGTTCCATTACGTCCCATAGTCAGCGCCATTGGATCACCAACATACACGATCTCGCGTTATCTTACTCCGTTATTGCAGGAACACATCGGTAATTCAGAAACTTACTTAAAGAATTCCTATCATTTCACGCAGAAAATACGCAATCTAAAATGTGATCCCACAGATATTCTCGTCAGCTTCGATATCACGTCGCTGTTTACAATGGTACCCGTCAAGGACGTTTTAGAGCATATCGACGAGTTGTTCCCGCAAGACATATACGACCTTTTTAAACTGTGTCTCACCACGACGTATTTCAAATGGAACAACGATTACTACGAACAAAAAGACGGAGTTGCCATGGGTAATCCTCTTGGACCGGTGGTAGCCAATCTGTATATGGAACATTTTGAAAAACATGCACTGGCAACTGCGACTAAAAAACCGTCCGTTTGGCTTCGTTACATTGACGACGTCTTCGCTATATGGCCTCACGGAGAAGCTGAACTCCAGAAATTCCTAGATCATCTGAACAGCCAACACGCAAACATCCAATTTACAAAAGAATTAGAGTCCGACGGTCAAATTGCTTTTCTTGATGTATTGATAACTAGGAAAAACGACGGAAGATTTACGTGTGCAGTGTACAGAAAGCCAACCCATACTGACCGATATCTTAGTAAGCAATCGAACCATCATCCCAAACAGAAAAGAAGCGTCATCAAAACACTAGTGGAACGAGCTAAAGGAATCTGTGACACGGAACATTTACCACAAGAATTAAAATATTTACAAAAGACGCTAATGTATAATGGGTACACAGAAAAGGATATCGATCGAGCAATACGTCCCAGAAAGAACAATACTAGATCTAGGGAGGAATCGACATATAAAAATAAAGTATTCTTGCCATATATAAAAAACATAACTGACCGTATCGGCAAGATTTTAGAAAAACGACACGTGAAACCCATATACATGCCGACAACTAAAATAAAACAGTTCCTCAAATCAGCTAAAGACCGACTCGATCCACTTTGTAAATCTGGGGTTTACAAAATCCCATGCACATGTGGCCAAGTTTACATCGGCACTACAAAACGTAGCATCAATACACGCATCACAGAGCATAAAAGAAACTGCCGCCTCGGACAAACAGAAAAATCAGCCGTGGCACAGCATGTTTTATCTTTGGATGACCACCGTATGCAATATGATAAAGTAGAGGTTATAGCTACGACTAAAAATTATTACCCCCGTTTATACAGAGAGGCCATTGAGATTTATAAAAACACAAACAACTTTAACAAAGACGAAGGTCTTAAATTAAACTCCACCTGGTTCCCTATACTTTCCCAACTCCGTAACCTCCAGGCTAAATAAACACAACTAGAACCCGTCCACTTGACCCCGCCCACCTGTGTCCGAGTATATATACTGGCTATAAACCGCACTGTTGTTATTCTTTTCGAGTTAGCGACGTGAGCACATTTCCTCTGAAGATGTCCCTCACAGACAGGGACGAAACGTTAGGTAGAAATATTTTAACTAAACATATTTTAACCTACAGACCACGGCAAAATAGCCCGAAAATTTTAAATTTTAAAACTATGGACACCGGCCGTGAAAGCTTACGCATATATTTAGTCACTGAAAATGTTATCCTTGCCAGAAATGTGTCGGATTTCCAAATCATGTTCTCTTATCTCGTGGATAAATCTTGATATCATGGAGCTGGTTAGCTTGCATTTCTTAATACAAGATAAGCTTATGTGATTTGTATGCACAATTACTTTACAATTGTATATAAATTGCTTAAACTTTGTTTAAGCAAAATATACGGCCGCAATTTCTTGTTGTGTTATACAGACGTTTGCTTCAGGTTTAGTTAATGTTCGGGATACTGTGGAGATAATATGCTTGTCACCATCTTCCCAAATCTGAATTAGTATTGCCGCATATCCATAAGAGGCTACATCAGAATGTGGTATGGTGGATCTTATACTGGACGTTCTAATAGAATAGAATCTTTGAATAAGTTTTTCGACTTCTCGAAAGCTTCTTAAAGTTTTGGTAGCAATTTCCATCTCACGTCTTTCTTTAGAAGTTCTCTCAATGGTGCAACTTCTAATGCATAATTGTGAAAAAATTTACTCTGGTAATGTAAAATTCCTATATATGTTCTTTAATGTTTAATGTTTTTAGGTGCTGGTATCTCATCTATAGCAGATACTCGGTTAGGATTAGGTTTTATGCCCTCTGCAGAAGTTACGTAACCTAAACATTCTGCCTCCTTGATTAGAAATTTTGACTTTTGTAGGCTAATAGTCATGCCGCTTTCTCTAAATCTCTCTAATATGAATTTTAGGTGTGACAGATGTTCGTCAAACTCCCTATCATATATTAAGAAGTCGTCAACGTATTGTGTGACGTATTCTTTAATTTGGTCCTTAAAAATGTTGTGTAACGCCTTAAGTAGGGCAGCATTACTGATACATAACCCAAAGGCGCATCTCTTTAAGACGTAGTTAACACCCTGATGTAAGAAACCAATATACTTTCTCACATCTTTGTGTAACGGTATTTGCCAAAAAGAAGAATTCAGATCAATTGTGCTGAACATTTTTCCCTTTTGTATACGGATCAAAATTTGATCTAGACCAGGCGAACGAAAGCGGTCTGGCTTGGTGTATGCATTCACCTTTCTTGCATCTAATGTCATGCGTAGCTTGTTCTGTAATTTATGAACCCAACGTAATGCTTTTACATATGGTGTACTTGCCACCTCCATTATGTCATTTCTTGTCTGACCATATCTGCTTCTTTCTTGATTGAATTCGGAATGGCGCGGCATTTGTGAGTGCAGGGTGTGCTTTGTTTCTCTACCTCAAATGTATGTGTGTAGGTGGTACACTTTCCAGGTCTTTCGCTGAAAATGTCCCCTAATTCTTGCAGTATCTCTAACAGATGTTGTTCCATTTCTTTTATGTTATGGCATTGCTGAACCTCCTCTATAAACCTTGTTGATTCAGTTGTTTCACAATAATTCCTCGTTCCCTCTTCTTTTGGGTCAGTATAGTAGATCTCGCTGTCTTCATGGCAAGCAGTACAGCTGATATTCTCACACGTGCTGATTTCATATTTATTTTCTTCTATCTCACGTAGATTCATAATATATACTTTAAGTATTTCTATCCCTTCTACTACAATATTCTCAATAAAAAATCTTTCATTTTCTATTTCTTCTTCGTCGATGCATTTATTATTTTCGTTGCTATATTCTTCCTGAACAAAAGGAATAGTTTCACAGTTTTCGATTCTATGGACAGAAAATACTTGTTTCTCAAAATGTATTTGTGATTGCCAGTAAATCATTATGTATCACTGCCCAAAAATACGTTTGTTATTAGCTTGGAAACAACAAAAGCTATTATCTCAGTCTTGAAGCTGCCTATACTGATCTCTAACATAACCTGATTGGTAATCCTTTCTCTTTTCTTGCCTATGGCAACACTGCAATATACACCATATACAGGTAAATAATTTGCTTATTATCTGCTGGAAAATTCCTCTGAACATATTGTAGTTGTACAGCCTGTATCTAACATAACCTCTCATATTTCAGACATAATCTTTACTTTGATATGTGGTGGGTTCCTAAGTTCACTTGTTTTCTTAGCACTTATTTCATTCTTATGCAATAAATTTTGTGCATAACCCGTTTCTGTGTTTTGTGTCATAGAACCATCACTCGGAGTTGCAGTAAGATCCTTGCTTAGTTTTCCGATGAGCGTTGTTGGGTTAGAGACCTGTCACCTCTTACTGCCGGCTCAGTTTGTCCCTGTGTCTTGACTCTGCTATTTTCCCTATTAATATGTTAAGGTGGTCTATTTTCCCATGTACTTCTATGGTCATCCCTCTCCCTGGTATACCATGGATTTCGTGGTGGTTGGTACCTCTGGTAAGGTCAGAACCATTGGTGAAGATGATGGTATTGTCCTCCAGTTCTAATATAATTAACGTGAGTACCACCCCTGTATCTATTACCTCTCGGTCTGCCCATCCTCATATTCCTGTTCCTATGTTCCGGTGGATGGGGATCCTGTCCTTGTGTTCTACTCGGGTGGGTCGGTGCTCTCTCCCCAAGAAAATTAATCTCATTTTCGTTCCTGTACGTTTGTGCCTCCGGATTTTGGCGACCATTTTGCCTGATTATGGGCATTTGAGTTTGTTGATTAAGACTATTTCTTTCATTATAATCTTCGCTCTGGTGTGTAGTATTTCCAGGCGGTTGGTATCCCAAATGACGTCAGTAATTCTAATATGTCTGTCATGTCAACAGGTTTGGCAAATATTAGACTTTGTTATTAGCTATTATTATCTCCTGCTCGGTTAGTGGCAGTTCTATTAATTTGCATTTGTTTGCAATTTTCAGAAAATAGTCTTTGAAACTCTTGTCATGAGCTGGGTTAAATGCCCTGTTGCCAACTCTATCCTAACTTAATTATGTCTCGCTGGACTCCAGTACCTACCCAAGATAAATTCCTAAAAGTTTGGTACGACTCATCACCTCCAAAAGTTGATATGAACCACAGTTGGCTCTTCCTTTTTAGGAATTTCTTGATTATTATCCTCCTCAGCTCACTAGGATTTTTAAAGTACAGGTCTAACTCCTTCAAGTATGTTTTAGGAGAATATCCTAACTCTTGACCAAATGTGGGAGCATTTACAATGTATTGACAACAATCATGTGATTGGTTGTTTCTTTGTGTGTTGTCACAATCTGTATGTGCATGCACCTCGAAAGGTTCTGCTGTTTGTGTACTTAACCTCAAAATATGTATTATGTACATCATTAGACACATAGCTATTTAAACTAGCATTTTCAGCATTGTTTACATACTCATGCATTTCTTTCTCTGTATTCTGAAATGCTACAATTCCGTTGACATTACTTAGATTTTCTCTGTCTTTAGTAATATTTTATTGGATTTTAATTATTTCATTTTTAAGTTCTTCTTGGTAGGAATTTAAAGCATCTGCCTTACCTACTGGTAATAGCCTTTCCTTGTTTACATGTTCCATAGCAATGTTCAAGTTATTACATTCTTGACTGACTTTGCTTGTTTCTACATTTACATTTCCCAATTTTTCTGCATTTTCAGAGACTAGTTCTTCCTGCTCTTCCCTCATCTCATCTATACTAGCTTTAAGCTAATCATTTTGAGATTCTAGTTTGCTATTTAAGTGGTCTATTTTACTCTATAGGTAAAAATTTAGCGTAACAATTTTGTCATTTATTGATAGTGTTTCCCCTTTGATTTCTGCTTTATTTTCTTTAGCCTAGAATTCAACTCTATTTTGTTCTCCTCTAGTCTAGCATTCAATTCTGACCTATTGTCTTCTAGTCTAGCATTCAACTCTATTTCCCTCTATTCTAATTTAGAATTCATAGCTACCAGTTCTAGCTTTACCTCATCTTTACCCTGCTCTAACTTTTAATTCATTTCTAGTCTTATTTCATTTTTACTCTGCACTAGCTTTGCATTTATTTCTAGTTTTATTTAATCTTTACTCTGCTCTAACTTTGCATTTATTTCTAGCTTTATCTCATCTTTACTCTGCTCTAGCTTTGCATTTATTTTTAGTTTTATTTCATCTTTTCTCTGCTTTAGCTTTGCATTTATTTCTAGCTTTATCTCATCTTTACTCTGCTCTAGCTTTGCATTTATTTCTAATTTTATTTCATCTTTAATCTGCTCTAGCTTTGCATTTATTTCTAGCTTTATCTCATCTTTACTCTGCTCTAGCTTTGCATTTATTTCTAGTTTTATTTCACCTTTACTCTGCTCTAGCTTTGCATTTAGTTCTAGTTGCTTCGAATTTAATTCTGACAACATGTTAATAATAGTTTCTTGAAATTTTCCATCACTATCATGTGATTGCCTTTCACTAATTTCGACACACTCACTTTCTTGTATGTCTTCCATTTTGGTGATTTTTCCACTTCTTAAGAGCATAAAAATTTGACTTACTTGGTTATACTCTCTTACTATTAGTGTTGAGTCCAAATCTTGGTCCGGATGTTGGTCCAGGTGCTGGCCAGATGCTGGTGCAGATGCTGGTGTGGATGTTGGTCCAAATGTTGGTCCAGATGCTGGTCCTAAAGCTGGTGCTACCTTGTTCTTGCCCGACGTTGGAGTGCCAGTTTGGGGCGGATTAGAAGTAAGGTCTGCTGTGTAGGTTGTAGTGGTTCTCAAGGCTGTTACACGGTTGCTGTGCTGTGTTATTTTAAACCTTTTAACTGATTTAAATTTGCCGCTGTATAAGAAGTTGGTAACTCTTGCTATTGGCGAAACTGAAATTAATTATTTGTGCCAGACTTAATTGTTGGAGCAGTTGCAAAGCTATTATCGTCGGCGAGTTTACTTGTTGTGCACAGCTTAGTCACGTTTTCTGTTAATTCTGCTAGCTTCAGTCGGTAAGTACGAGAATCTTAACCTCCATGCTTGGATGGTAGCATGTGATAATAAATAACTTTACTTTAAAAGATTTCTTGATATATATAAGCTTTTATTTCTTAACTTGACGAACAATGTGATGCATTAAGGCACGCTATTTGAACAGAATCCACTTTTTATAAAATTATGCCAAATATATATATATATATATATATATATATATATGTTATAATGTTTATTTACAATGGATCTCTTGTTATTAAATACTATGACACTATATTTTACACTGAATAGTCGTATAAGAGGTCTCGATTTGCGAGATTATCTCTTGTCGTTCGTATCGCTGGCGTCTATCTCATTGACTGCGTCCCGGAAGCATATTAAGAGTTTTATATATAGTTGAAGATCAATGTTTTGGACATTATAATCTGTCGGTCACCATGAGAAAGGCAGATTTCCTTATTTACATTTCGTGAAATACAAATTTAGAATACATTTTTATACATTCCTAATAATTTAAAATTAATGCAATTATGCAATTTACATGGAAATATTCTTATAAATAGCTAACATTTCCTAAACAAGTATTTGTGTAACTCTGTTCTTATGCTTTGTTACCGCTATAAACAATTTATGGCATCCGTTATTTCGTTCACTTTTATAATTCTTCTTCGTCTCTCATATTACTAGATTTAATTATATTTTATAATAAATATGCTTTTCTAAATACCATTTCTTATCTTTACATTATACAATATAATGTGTTGTATTCGTTACAAAGCTTTGGTTATGTCATATTTGTAAAATCACGCCATTTAAGGCTATATTCGTGCGTATCGTGAGGCGATGACGTCACGCTGCCATTTTTATACATACAACTTTTGG
Source organism: Hymenopus coronatus (assembly GCA_030762935.1). Lineage (NCBI taxonomy): Eukaryota > Metazoa > Arthropoda > Insecta > Mantodea > Hymenopodidae > Hymenopus > Hymenopus coronatus. The sequence continues at coordinate 97,233,391 of CM060891.1, read as the reverse complement.
CTTACATTGCGAAACAATGTGTTTTATTATTTTATACCATTATTTTAGAGCAGCATTGTTCCATTTTCTGTTGAGTTCATTTACTTAGTATTAAATCCTCTTGATCTTCCACTCAGTAGCATCTAGATTCTTTCGCGTAATTTGGATGGCATTATTTAGAAAGTGGTTCTCCACCATCCCCAATATCCTGTCCACAACTATCATTCAATATATTAAAATGCCAATTTAATGTTTGCTTTGTCCTTCTCATTTACTACAGCACTTCCTATAACTTTTAAGTCTGGTATTTCCTCTATTATCCCTGTGTCTTCTCACGTAATTTGGATGGCATTATTTAGAAAGTGGTTCTCCACCATCCCCAATATCCTGTCCACAACTATCATTCAATATATTAAAATGCCAATTTAATGTTTGCTTTGTCCTTCTCATTTACTACAGCACTTCCTATAACTTTTAAGTCTGGTATTTCCTCTATTATCCCTGTGTCTTCTCACGTAATTGGAAAAAGCTTTCGAGCTATTATTTTTTCTCGTTAGGGGTTTCCTCTAAGTACAGTTTCTGTACTTGTAACTTTTCGTGTTGTAAATATTTGGGTAGTTCTTTAAATGTATTAAAATGTCATTCGGATTTCTTCCTTTTATGACAGGCGTGCCTAGCCTTTCTTTTAAGTGACCTAATACGTTTTGAATAACATCCTGATTGCCATTATTTTTCAAAACATTAAAGGCTGCATGTTTAATTATTGCTTCCTAGGTAAGTGTTTTGAAATTAGCCCAAGCTTCAGTTACACTAGTGTCAGGTTGTGCAAATTCTGCTCACTGGAATTTCCAGCTAATTGGTGATTGCTCCATTTCAAACCGGTTTGTTCGTCCTTCCCAGTTTACTTCCAATTCTGCACAATAATGGTCACTGACACCTAGTAAGATCTCGCATGAAGAAAGAAAAAGTTCAAGCGCATAACAAAACATGCACCGTACTCTTCCGACATTTCGCCCTGTGATTTTTATCTCATTCTAAAGTATAAGAAAACACTACGTGGTAAGCGGCTTGCAATACGAGAGGATATTGATAATGATGTGCGCGAACAGATGACGCGATTCACACATGGTGTGGCAAATGCTGCAGTAGGTAGTATTCAGCGCCACCCACATATTGGCAGCGTGTGGTGAAAGTAGCAGGGGACTACTTTGAGGGTCTTAGTCCCAGGTTTGTCGTGAAGGCCATACTGCCCTGTACACTACCGTAATAAATTGGTGTGTTACGATAATCAATGCTATTCTTTGTCCACACATGTAGTTACAACACCTTGTCCATTCGTCTGTATCTGTCACATTTTCCAACTGGACTGGTATCTTCAAGAAAAGAAATAGTTGTCATTACTTTGGCCCCAACACACATACACACACACGTATATATGTGTTTGTGTTTTTTTTTTATTTTAAAATTTGGCTGCACCTTATGAACTTGATATTCTGGCTTTGACATTTTCTTGAATATAAATATAATTTGCTACAGTTGAATTTTCCGATTTTCCCGACTTTACTTTTTGTTATGTTTGTTCTTACATTTTTCAATTTTTTTTTTTTTGTGTCTATTCTGGCCTTTCATGCTTTGATTTTCATATTTGCCCGAGAGGTGGAGTCGTCGCTCTAAGGTGCATGGAAGCCAGCTTTCTAACATGGGCGGGGGTGGGGTGTTGAGCCGTTACGCCCTTCTACAGTTCAAACTGCTTACTACATAGTGCATAAGTAAAACCACCTAGTACCTGCGAGACTGACATAATTTGCCAGTTAGCAGCGACCTGGTGAGACTTGGCAACCTATTCTTCCTCCGCTGCGCTAGCAAGCCTTGGAGGGAGTGAAGTCAGTCAGTCAGCTGGGCCTATCGCTGGGACGGCCTTATCTTCATTAAGCTCAGCCAAACTTGCTGCTTAGCCGCCTAGAGCAGGCAAGAGCGGGGTTTCTTTCGGCTTGGGAAAATTTTGGGATTTTATGTGTTTGGTAAGACTAAACTCTTTTAATTGTGAAACCCCACTTTTTGCACAGGATATTCAGATATTTACTTTATTACTAAATTTGGAGTAGATTCTATCCGGAATCGCAAACTATAACTCAAAATGTAAAAACCCGTGTAGATTGTAATGAATATTAAAATCAGATAAATTTGTAATGATTGATGAAAAACGAGCCTATTTAAAACATATATGGCGAAACTCTGAGAGTGCGTTTTGCAGTTTCCTAGAAAACTTGTTTAGGTAAAAATTCCCTCTTGGGTTTTTGTACATCAGTTTTGTCTATGATTACTGCAGTACTCCAGATCTTGATCTACTGCTTTTAATTTTAAAATTTAGTTTGTACTTTAGTTAATTATATGAAAAAATAGTAGGTAGATAAAATTTGTTATGCCTGTTTTTGGAGATACATTTAAAGTTCGAATATATGACCCAGCATAGCTACCTAGGTACCAAGGTAACATATTTGGATTTTATTTATTTGTTGAAATAGAGCTCGTGAATTTTAAACAAATGAAATTCAAAACGTTTTCAGTGTCACCTTGGAGCCTTTTGTTTTATGGTGTTTAACGCCGCTTTTACTACTTGTGGCACCGCAGGTGATAACACTGATGATACATGGAATGAAGATGGTGCACCGGGGGAATACGATGGCGGGAGAAACCGGGGAACCCGGAGAAAACATGTACCTGCGCCGCTTTGTCCACCACAAATCTCACTTGCAGTCCTTTGGGATCGATCCCTTGCCATCTAGGTGAGTACACATAGACATACAGTCTCAAAACATTGCTCAAGTGTTCTGAGAAAGACCTGTTTATATCATTCATTAAAAGCACGCACTAAAACACTATTACGACTTGAGAGGTAGTGCGTTTTTATAACGTCTTTGTAGCGCAAAATTACTTCTAGTGATTCATATCAAATTATTTTTTCTTTGAAATAGGAAGAACGCCTAGAACGGGAAGATATGGCTTACTTTTTATTACCTGCCGTTGTGTTTTTCCATCTGAGATTAATATATTTCACCATCAATAAATGGCCAGGTAGCAGGAATTCATTTCTCTTCACAGTTGAAATCTTTTAGTGATGAGCAGTGCTGATTATTGAATACGTATATCGTATCCAGAACGACGTATCGTTACTTGTTTGTGCTCTTACGAGATCTTAATCTCTGTGAGTGGTCGTGATGCGATATGACCTTATTTTTTGTTTTTTTTTGTTTTTTTTTTGTTTTGTTTTTATGGCATAAATAAATGCCAAGTGTATTGTGTAAGATCGGAAAACATTTGGTGAAGCCTTATCACATGAAATGGGAAGGGTTTTTTGCTTCCTGATTTGAAGATCTCTCCCACCACTAGGAACAGCCTTCTATAGTAAAAATTATTCTGTGCTAATATCGGGAACAGAAAGCTTTCTGGAAATTCATACAAATGGTCTCCTTATTTTCTTATTTCCTACATAACATCTCTTTTTTTTCTTTTATAAAATTCTTGAGCTTTCAAATTGTGCACTTATTTTCTGTTTGATGGATCTATGTTTTTAGTACTGCAGCTAAACCTCGTAACTTGGAAAACTTAATCGATACTTCTAGTATCGTTGTTATAACGTTAGCCCAAGACACAAAATGCAGGTATCAGTTTTTTTTGGTAGTGTTTAACGCCCACCTTTACTGTTTCTGGCATCGCAGGCGATGATGACACTGGAATGTGATGGCGGGAGAAACCGGAGAAAACACGCCCCTGCACCGCTTTTTCCACCATAAATATCACATGCGGTCGCTAGGGATCGAACTCGGGCCACGTAGGTGAGAGGCAGGTATCAGTACGTGTATATCCAAAGGATATACTGAATTCTTTAACAAAGATGGATCTATTAGACATATAAGACAACGAATTAGCAGTATATTGTTAACTGTACATAGTAGGATGCTGTTTCATTCCATTTAATTCCGCGGGTAAGGAGTGACTTCTTTTACTATTAAATGAACCCAATATATGGCATTACTAATGTTTCCGTTTTATTGCAGAGTCTGGTATGCCTATTGCCATTACTGGACCCATTCCTCTCTGTTTTAGGGCTCTCAATAGAATTTCATTAATAGACAGGAAAACTTAGCAACAGACTTGCTCTTCTATAACATTAGTTACAGAATATGTGACCCAGTAAAAATATTACTAAAGGAAATTTGGCTTCCTCTTTAGTTTGGCATAAGTATCGAATCTGATTTCCTTGTAGCATTTATTAAGCCACACAGATATGGTATTTTGTATATCAGTAAGAGTTCAGTTTCACCTCAGAACGGACTTATGATTATTTTCAAGTGTAGTATTACTTATGATTAATTTTGAGTCATGTTTCTATTTGGAGTATGTCTGGGAGATGCTTGATTCTTTTATGTTTATTTCTGACTTAGCACATTTTCGTATCTTACTAGGTAAACCTATTGTTGCAACTGATCTAATTGGTTACTAATTTCAAATAAAATGTGTTCCGGGCTTGAAGGCCGGCATGTACAATTAACTCCTGACGTTTAAGTGAAAACTGCGTTAGCATAATCACAGGACTGGAACAGTGGTTTGTTAGGTTAGGTTATTTATTTATAATTTGTATTTGCACACTACCCGCTTCCCTTATATATATATCTGACAAGTACCGCCTCCTAGTCACTGATTGGCTGGTGGACTTTGCCTGTGTTCCAGCCTCACTATCCTTGCCTCCCCTATCACTGGTTTTGACCTACTAATATGAATTGTTTCCAAACAGCCGTTCCAGCATACTCAAACAGTTCCAGACCATTTCATTCTTTTGCCGCGACAAACAGAACAAAGTCTACTTTTTGCTTATGTCAGTCTAAGTTTTCTTTCATTTCCTACTGCAATTTTCACTTTGAGTCTACTACATCCTTACATTATCTGCAGGAGAAGATTCCAATTTTATTACTCAGAGTATAATTAAAATAACTATCAGCACTTAAATAAATCAAACAAATAATTATTGTGGAAACTGAATGCTTGCAAGATTAACTTTTCTGTGACGCGATAAAGGTCGGCTATCAAGAAATTTTCCTTCTGTGATTGACATTCTTTTTTCATAGCGGTTTGGCACGGATTTTTCTATCATAGTAAGTACGACAAAACTTAGAATGCTGTTTTCTTGGCAGTTTACAACTTCACCTCCTGTTGAAATTTATATTTAGAAGTTTGTCAAAAATAGTAATAGATAGTGTGCTTAATCTCACTTTTGTGACGTTCTCCTTCATTTTTATACACTAATTATTCTTTAAATTAGCAACGACATTCCACCCTATTTAGTAGACAGAAATTATTATTGTTATTATTATTATTACTACTACTGCTACTATTACTACTACTACTATAACTATTACTACTACTATTACTACTACTACTACTACTACTATTACTACTACTACTACTATTACTACTACTACTATTACTACTACTATTACTACTGCTACTATTACTACTAATACTATTACAACTACTATTACTACTACTACTATTACTACTACTATTACTACTGCTACTATTACTACTACTATTACTACTAATACTATTACTACTACTATTACTACTACTATTACTACTACTACTATTACTAATACTATTACTACTACTACTACTACTATTACTACTACTATTACTACTACTACTATTACTACTACTATTACTACTACTACTATTACTACTACTATTACTACTATTACTACTACTACTATTACTACTACTACTATTACTACTACTACTATTACTACTACTATTACTACTGCTACTATTACTACTAATACTATTACAACTACTATTACTACTACTACTATTACTACTACTATTACTACTACTACTATTACTACTACTACTATTAC
>CM060891.1:97160000-97222500 GCA_030762935.1 Hymenopus coronatus | reverse complement strand
CTGGGAACCCTAAAACATATATTTCCGTAAAACCTCGACATCGAATTTTTGGTGGAATACCATATCTTCTCAATGTACTATGTACATATTATGTATATAGAAGGTAAAAAAAAAATGTAAATGGTGTGTTATTTACGGATGCTCTTTAACTACTGTGGTTCTCAGCGTGTCATTCTAAATTGGGTGTGAAAGGCCGCTTAATTTTGCTCAGAGGCCACTCTAGCAGGCTTGAGGTTCTTTTACGTACCGTATATCTACGGCACGGGACCAACGGCTTTACTTCCGATCCGAAGGAAGTCATGCTAAGGATTTTTACACCCGAAAAAAATCCATCGTCCTCCGAAAGTAAAAAGGTATTTTTTGTTATATTTTAGAAATTGGTTTAGCTTAGTAAAAATGTGGTGAACCTGTTTTTAAACAATATAGCTCTTTAAACTTAACTTCTCCTGATTTATAATCTAGCATCATGGAAGGAGAATCAGATATCAGTAACTAAATAATTGGAAAGTATTTCTGATAATACTTGTAATGTTGGCAGGAAAATAAAATCGGTGGCATCTGCCATTCAAACGAAGGACTATTTTAGAAGCGAATATAGATTACGCGTGCGTAGAGGTTACAAAATGGAATGTCTTGTTGACAATATGCGGCGAATTTCTGCATAAGAAACTGTCTTAACTTGGATAGTTTTATTCTATAATATTTCCATTTTCTGACATTTGTTTAATCATCCTTTAATTTTATCGTAGCTAATGCACACCAATATTTTTAGAAACATCTATGACGAAAGGGAAATAAAAACTTACAAAATTCATAACTTACATTATCAAAATTATGTTGAGGCTGTCAAGCAAAGAAGAGTAGAGCTAAAATAGAACAAAGTTTCAGATGTTCGCACTAGTGTCATGAGGGAGTTTTTGCTGACACTGACTGTCCCTGCAGAAAAGAGTAAACTAAATATTACAGTTTGTGATTTCCTTCCAGCAGCAGTGAATAACGGCTCTCGGTTTTCCGTCATAATGCGATATTCTCCGCCTCTAGGGAGAGATTCGAAACCATTTTTATTTAATTAATAGCTCTAGATTAATAAAATATAGGTCTCGGGGGGAGTGCACTACTAGAAGTTACACGATTTAAGCCCCCATTAGGGAAGACTGCTCGTATATTCTGGAAGACCGCAAGCTCCCTGCGACAGTGAGCGATAACAGCGAGAGAAATCTTCCCTGAGGTGACGGGCCACAAGATAAACTGCAATCTTCTTACGTTCTATTTAATAAACTTTGGGTCGTGCTTTTCTCTCTCTGTTTTGAATAATATTTCATTTCTTTACTTTCCATTTCAGGCTTTTGTTTTAATTTGTATGCTTCACAACGTAACCAATATGCATATTCATTAAGACAGTTATTTCGCTTCAAGGCAAGGCATCTTGAATATTCAAGTTACCATCGACATTTCCTACAGTTTTAGGTCAACGTGTATGTATGTGATGTGTTGAAACAAATAATAGCATCAGTCATTGCTAATACAGTTTATCATGTAGACACTACACACACATAATACAGCGCGTTCCACTCTCACAATAACACGACTGATCCGTCAAACACAATTACAACGGAACACTGAGTTGCAATTCACAACTGAACTGTTCTCAGCACTGATCGCTGCCAACTGTCCACGTTAGTAGCTTTGTAATATTCTTTATTTAACTGTCCAACCATTCTTAGTCAGCCTCTTATACAGCTGAGACAGCTGCCCCTTATTCTTGAGTTTTATATACTATAACATGAAAACATTGGTTCTATCTAGGTATTTAATATGGATGTTACTGTATAGTCTTTAAATATGCTGGTAATTAGACAGCTGACGTTTGCACCACTGCAAAGGTTCACTGGGACAAGCGAATACTACATGTTAAACGGAATGTTGATCTCTAAAGTTACTAGGTAACTCAACTGGAACGAGCTCAAGACTCCAAATTACAATTATTAATCAGAAAGGGGTTATTATTTTCATTTTAACCGTTTTATTTATCTTTTATGGTATTGTTTGATGTTTCTTTATTGGCGAACTACAAGTAGGTAATTGTTTAAACATAAGTATAGGTAGGTTCAATTCAAATAAGGATAATTTATACCTAAATACACATTTGAAGATAGAGAAAAAAAAAAGAAAATTACATAATCAGGGTTTAACATGCAAGTTAAATACATGTTTGCAGACACAGTATTATTGTGTCAGACATATCGTTTCATATTGGTACATTTTGTGGCGCTAGAATGACTCTTTTTCTATTCCTGGAACACGACTCCTCTAACGAAGCAAGTGCTCGAACTGGTGACGTGCTTGGATAATGCACGCCTGAGCACGCTGTTGAATGTAGCTCTGACTCGGTGTAGCATGGCGGATTGAACAGGTCTACAGGCCACTGTAATACGCTGGCGAAGAGCTTCTGGATGGTCTAGCTCCTCTGCATAAACGTGTCCTTTTAAATAACGATCAGGTGATCTGGCAGGTCAGGAGACTGGTCCTCGGCTTCCTGTCCTATGACCAGGATGTGCAGCATTCAAATGATTGTAGACGATCCTCGGCCGATGCGGAGAAGCATCATCCTGTTGAAACCATATCGTCATTCGCTCCTGCGGAGGCACATTCTCTAATGATAATAATGATGGTAGCTCATTATAGAGGAATTCCAGGGAACGTGCTCCTGTTAGATGCCCATTGAAGAACAATGGTCCAACAAGGTGGTCTCCCAAGATTCCTCACCAGACATTCACCCTCCACTGCTCTTGGAATGCTGCCTCCCTTGCCCTATGAGGATTATCAACAGTCCAGTAGTGCATATTGTGGTGATTTACGGTTCCATTGTTGCGGAATTTTGATTCGTCAGAAAACAGAATCCTGGATAGGAATCCCACATCATTTTCTACTCGCTCCAGCAACCATTCACATTACTCGTGCTTCAAAATCTCTCCCGTGAAGTGCTTGGTGTAGTTGCAAACGATGAGGATGCAACTTATTAGTGTTCAATATTCGCACTACAAAAGACTGACTGATGCTCACCCCTTGAGCAACTGCCGTGTAAGCGTATTGTCCTAGATGGCGTTAAAAACAGTTTCTGCATTAACACCCGATGTTGCTGATGCGTGAGGCTTTCTCGCAAGTGACGCTGTTATACACAGACACTTTTCAACATTCTGGAAGGTTTTTGCTGTTGGTTGTCGTCTATTCGGATATCTCTGCCGGTATAGATGCTGAGCGGCTTGTGAATTTGGTCATGCTTCTCCGTGGATCAAAGGCATAAATACGTACTCGTCTGTCGAATACATCATGAAAGACTGGCACAAAATATCGTGCGACAGCATACGTGTGGAGAATGAAGGAAGTCGGCATTTATAACAACACACTGCCAGTCCAATGGGGCAGACGCCATTAAACGTATTCTACTCATTACAAACTGCAGTCAACCAATAACGATTTAACTTATAATGTCCTGAACTCACAGGGACTTCAAAATTAGATTACTGTAAATATGGTTTCCAAGTTTTGATATGCAACAAAAAAATATGTACAATGCTGAGACTCAAGCCTGTGTCACTGGAGTTTAGCACACTGGACACTTCATAATCCTATTCAGTACTTCGATACCTCATTGAACACACGTTCCGCATTCAATAGTACGAAATGTATGCCGGGCACTATACCATTGCCACCTCGCGAGTGTTGGAGCTTGATCTAGCCTTTTAAGACCGTCTTAATCCATTGCTGGGCATTTTAATATTAATACTTTAATAATATGTCCGGTTTGAATGTACGGGTTTATGGTGGATGAGGCGTGTCCTTAACGTTTTCCTAATTTTTGGCAGCATACCGCTGCTCTAAGTACAAGATGCCGCCATTGTCTTTCAATCTAATGTTGATAGTGTACTGATATGATAGGTCCATTTCTTCCGAGACGTTTACTGAATTACATTGCTATGTATACTCTATTAAAAAGTTTATAAAATTGGCTGGAAACCGGAATTCGCTCTCAGTAAACGAGTAGTATGTTTTTGAGGTGCACTTTAGCGAGGAGCACGTTCTGTCCCTTAAACCACAGTTCCTCTGAATCTTGCGCATTCGTGTCTCTAAGAACGTCAAGCAATGCTTTAACCCTTTCAGTCCTGACCTTTTATGCTTCATTGAAACAATTATCTATGAACCTCCTTGTCCATCTTGTAACAAAAGCTCCAAAGTAGTTCTAAACTTGGCCACAGATAGCAGCACAAAACTGGAAAACTTGAAAAAATAACAGTTCACAGCTCAAGTGATCTAAATAGTAATTACAGGTTTTAATTTATTACACAGTCTGTAGAAAGACATGTCCATACCAATGGACACCGGGGCTGAAAGGGTTAAGTATGTATGTGTACATGACGTTTGATGGTTGACCAACCTTCCAAAATACTCTCCTGGTATATAGGTCCAGTATGCACGGCACAACATTCTGGACAAAGAAACTACTCAAAACTGACAAAAAGAGTCGTCTGAAGCTGTAATTACCCAAACTTCAGTGAAGTGGCACATAATAATTCGGTTAGGGTGTTGCTGTGCCGGATACTGTGGGACCGGTTAGATCAATTGCCACCTAATCGAGATGAGCACGGTCATCTGGTAGGTAGCTTCGCGCCGCTGTCTTTAGAGTAGTTTAAACATCGTAACTCACATAGTACACAATTTCATACTTGAGCTAGACAATATTTAAACATTGTAGAACAAAAATTCCCCAGTTACCATCATTTTTATTTTTTTTTATTTCTGAAAATGGCTCTTAAGACATAGTTTAAAATGTAGTCATTGTTACATGTTATTAATGCACATATTAGATTTTCTGTGAAGTAATGCACATATTATTCATTGTAATCTGTGCAGTTTTATGTGGCCAACATTGTAAGTAAATTTAAGTTTGCTTCAGGAAAAATGTAGCCCTTTTGAAAATAAACAAATTGTATCAAAGTTATCTTTACTACCAGACATTTTTAAAATGTTGTGTGCTGCATGTTTACACTTCCACAAATATGTATGTACGCTATATTCATTTAGAAAGCTTTAAAGCCACATTCCGAAAATTCACTACTCTTATTGTTATCGCCTTACTTGAAGTGTATATTGTTGCAAAAATTTACAATAACGTTTTAAACATCGCAATAAATCAATATTGTTAAAATGGCAACATAATTCCTTTACTTTAAATAAGGGTGATATTAGGCGGAAGTCAAAAGGCATAGTAATGTTGCTATTTATTGACGCCAAGGTAATATGGGCACATTTAAAAAGTTTTCCAGTGTTACTTTCTCTATACGCACTATGTACCTACATAGTGTACAGAGAATGTATTGCACTCCACCAAAAAATTCGATACCGAGATTTCACCGGAAATATATGTTTTAGGGTCATCTGTATCCAAAAAATGTATTTTCAGAAAAAGGTGTGTGTGTCCGTGTGTCCATGTGTCCGTGTGCCTGTGAACACGATAACTCAAAAACGAATAGTCGCTAAAATACCTAACTTGGTATTTAAGTTTAGTATCTTCCAGGGATGCGACACCAAGATTCTGAGAAAAATCCCCCCACCCGAAACTACCCTTTACATGGAACTTTTTTCGAAAATTTTGATTTTCTAAAAAATGGCTGTAACGATTTTGATTAAAATATCATATATTAAAGATATTTACCTGACAAAAAAAATGTATATTTTGAATTTTCTGGAAATAGCCTCTAAAGACTACTTTATTCTGGATGAGTTTTGCCTAACTACTAAACCGTATAAAATGAACAAAAACTTAATACGCAAAAAATGTAGATCACGTTAAAACACACAATTTATGCTAGATACATTTTTTTCGTGGAGTAGATCGTTTTTGAGATATTCCTTTTTCTTGATTTCAGCTTTGAAAAACACTTTTCTCATACAGGAATTTGTCAACTCCTGTCCATACAAACAAAGGAACATCAGTCACATAGCATCCAGCTTTTGGCTTTCCCTTTAACCTATGGTACTCCTTTATTTCGCTTCTACTTGCAATAAAGCAAGAAATAAGGCTATTTCTGCTATTTTTTCTCAATAAGCATGAAATAAATAAAAGGATAAGCTTATTAACAATAATTTGTTACAGAAGTATAGAGAAAGTCATGTGAATGGAACACATCAGATTTTTACTTTCTCTTGCCCCGTATGTACAATGTACATAGGGATAGAGAAGTATTGCATTCCACTCAAAAATTCGATGTCGAGATTTCACCGGAAATATATGCTTTAAGACCCCCTGAATCCAAAAAAAAAGCATTTCCAGAAAAAAGGTGCGTGTGTGTGTGTGTGTGTGTGTGTCCGTGTGTCTGTGTGCCTGTGAACATAATAACTCAAAAACGAAAAGTAGCTAGAATACCAAACTTGGTATTTAATTTCAGTATCTTCCAGGGATGCGACACGAAGATTTTGAGAAAAATCCCCCCACCCAAAACTACCCTTTACATGGAACTTTTTTCGAAAAATTTGATTTTCTTAAAAATGGCTCTAACGGTTTTGATTAAAATATCGTATATTAAAGATATTTACCTGACAAATAAAATGTATATCTTGAATTTTCTGGGAATAGCTTCTAAAGACCTGTTTATTCTGGATGAATTTTGCTTTATTTGGCATAACTACTAAACCGTAAGAGATAGATAAAAACTTACTGTACAAAACATGTAGGCCTTGTTAAAATACACAATTTATGTCATATACATTTTTTTCGTGGATCTTACCGTTTTTGAGGTATTCATTGTTATTAGTTTCAGTTGTGAAGTACTTATACTTTTCTCAGACGGGAGTGTCCGTTTTTCTTTTGTTCTACTCCTGGCCAAGAAAAGAAGCCATTTGTAATGACAATCGCATAACAGCTTTTAAAACATTTGTCTGTAGATTTAGCCTAGTGTATTCCCTTATTTTCTTCCTACTTATAAGGAACTAAGTAATAAGAACATTGTGATGAATACCTAGATTAACAAGGTCCAGAAAGAAGAATAATCTTATGTAAGAAGTTTGTAGAACGGCTAGAGAAAGTCATGTGTAGTGTAACACATCAGATTTTTACTTTCTCCATACGCACTATGTACATAGTGTATAGAGAAGGTATTGCACTCCACCAAAAATTCGATACCGAGATTTCACCGGAAATATATGTTTTAGGGTCCCCAATATCCAAAAAAAGCATTTTCACAAGTGTGTGTGTGTGTGTGTCCGTGTGTCTGTGAACACGATAACTCAAAAACGAAAAGTCGGTAAAATACCAAACTTGGTATTTAAGTTTAGTATCTTCCAGGGATACGACACGAAGATTTTGAGAAAAATCCCCCCACCCCCAACTATCCTTTACATGGAACTTTTTTCGAAAATTTTGATTTACTCAAAAATAGCTCTAACGATTTTGATTAAAATTTCGTATATTAAACATATTTACCTGACAAATAAAATGTATATCTTGAATTTTCTGAGAATTGCCTCTGAAGAGTAGTTTATTCCGGATGAATTTTACTAAATTTTGAATAACTGTTAAACCGTAAGAGATGGACAAAAACTTACTACACAAAAAATGTAGAGCACATTAAAACACACAATCTATGTTATATACATTTTTTTCGTGGAGTTCGTCGTTTTTGTGACATTCCTTATTTTTGGTTTCTGCTATGAAAAACATATACATTTCTCATACAGGAACTTGTCAACTCCTATCCATATAAACAAAGGAACTTCGTTGACATAGCAACCAGCTTTTGACTAACACTTTAACTTACGGTTGTCCCTTATTTCGCTCCTACTTACAAGGAAGCGAGTAATTAGACTATGTCTGCTATTTTTTTCTGATTAGCATAAAGTAAATAGAAGTATAAGCTTTTTAAGAATTATTTGTTGCAGGGATATGGAGAAAGTCATGTGAATGGTACACATAAGATTTTTTCTGGTTAACATAAAGTAAATAGAAGTATAAATTTTTAAAGAATAATTTGTTGCAGGGATTTAGAGAAAGTCATGTGAATGGTACACATCAGATTTTCTACACTTATTATGTATATAGTGTATAGAGAAGATATTGCACTCCACCCAAAAATTCGATTGCGAGATTTCACCGGAAATATATGTTTTAGGGTCAGCTATATCTAAAAAGATCATTTTCACAAAAAAATCCGTGTGTGTGTGTATGTGTCCGTGTGTCCGTGTGTCTGTGAACACGATAACTCAAAACCGTCGGTAAAATACCAAACTTGGTATTTAAGTTTAGCATGTTCCAGGGATGTGGCACGAAGATTTTAAGAAAAATCTCCCCACCTCAAACTACCCTTTACATGGAACTATTTTAAAAAATTTCGATTTTCTCAAAAATGGCTCTAACGATTTTGATTAAAATATCATTTATTAAAGACATTTACCTGAGAAATAAAATGTATATCTTGAATTTTCTTGAAATAACCTCTGAAGAGTAGTATATTATGGATGAATTTTACGAAATTTTGCATAACTGCTAAACTGTAAGAGATGGAAGAAAACTTACCAAACAAAAAATGTAGAGCACTTTAAGACACACAATTTAAGTTATTTATATTTTTTTCAAGGAGTTGATCATTTTTAAGATGTTCCTTGTTTTTGATTTCAGCTTTAAAAAATATACTTTTCTCACACAGGGCTTTTTCAACTTCTGTCCATACAGACAAACCAGCTTCAGTCAGATAGCAACCAGCTTTTGACTATCACTTTAAGCTATGGTACCCCTTATTGCGCTTCTATTACAAGGAAGCAAGTAATAAGACTATTTCTGCTAATTTTTTTTCGATTATCATTAAGTAAGTAGAACAATAAACTTTTTAACATTAATTTGTTGCAGAGATGTAGAGAAAGTCATGTGAACACATCAGTTTGTTAATGCAATGTTATCGACCTGGAACATTTGTTGTGCGATGTTTATGTTGAAGTGTCATGGTGATCGTATGTTTGGTGTGCTCATAGCAGCAACTCTGACTGATAAGTTTAAAGGGAAGTAAGTTTGTCTGCTCTGCTATATTAGGGCTCTTATTAGTTTTACTTTCTCTGTACGTTCTATGTACATAGCGTAAAGAGAATGTATTGTATTCCACCCAGATAATCGATACCGAGATTTCGCGGAAATACACGTTTTAGTTTTTTTTGTATACAAAAGGTCCATATGTGGATCAGTGTACCCAGATGTCTGTGAACACAATAACTCAAAAATGAAAAATCGGTAAAATATCAAACTTGGTATTGAAGTTTAGTGTCTTCTAAGAACGCGATATTAAGATATTGAGAAAAATACCCCCACAACAGACTGTCCTTTACATGGGAAAAATGTCTAAAATGTTTATTTTCTCAAATGGCTCTAACAATTTTCATTTAAGTTCCGTATATTAAAGCTATTCACATCACAAATAAAATGAATGTTTTGAATTCTCTGGTAATAGGACTTCTATACTCTGGATGCATTTTCAGAAATTTGCATTAAAAGTATAGAATTCGTCAAAACACACAATTCATGTTATATACTTTTTTTCGTTGACTTTTTGAGCATTTCTGAGATATTTCTTATTATTGGTGTCAGTTTTAAAATACTTGAAGTTTTTTTTATACTGGAATTTGTAAACTCCTGTCCATGAAAAGAAACAAATTCCAGCCTCATTTGAACATCGTTTTAGCCTAATATATTGCCTTATTTCCCTTCTATTTACAAGGAAGCATGTAATAAAAACAATTTCTGCAAGTGTTGATCTTGATTATCATAAGGTAATACAAGTATAAGCTTTTTAACAACAATTTGTTACAGAGATGCAGAGAAAGTCGTGTGAATTGATCACAGCCAATTTTTCAGTTCACTTTTCCAATCAGCTTTTTTTTTTCTTTCTTTCTTTTTTTTTTTTCAAGAATCTGTTTAGGCTTTATTCTTAGGTTACTGTAGAAACATTTCCCGCGCGAGATATAAGATTGAGCGTTGTTTATTTACCAGCAGTAACAATTTCTGAAAAATAAAAAAAAAAAAACAAAAAAAAACACGATGCCATCTAGTGTGTCGTCTTCGAAAACATCCATATTTATTTCCGATCTTCTGGTGCACTCGTATTCAGGCGTTGCTGAAGAATCACTTTCCAAACGTTCTGGTTGATACCCTCAACCAAAAATTAAAAATAAAGTGGGAATTAAACTACCTTCAAAAAAAAATAAAAAGAAATTCTATTTAATCTACAAAAAGTAAAATAAGCAACTACTGCTGCTACTGTCACCATTAACAGTGAATGTCAGGTTTTCCACTTCTGTCTCTAGGAGGCCTTCAGTTTTTACACACTGTTCTTCCACTTGCTGAACATGCCGGCAAACTGGACCCCATTCTGCTTCGCCTATTTCACCAAATTGCTTTTCTCACAAATCCACACGTCTTTCATCTCGAAACTCACATTGCGAAACGCAACCCATTCTTTTAAACTTGCCCAATTTTTTCTATGGTGTTGAGGTCGGGATGGTACGGTCGTAAGCAGAGAACTACGTGCCCATCTTCTTCTAAAATTTCATCCAGAATACACTTCTTTTGCGTTGGCTTATGCAGCTGAATAAGGTCATAAAGTTGTTTTTAGCACGTCACTTCCAAATGGAATTCTGTTTTTAAGCAACTAGTCTTACATTTCCTGCTTTCTTGTGTTCATTGTTGGACACCTGACTCTGGCCACATTGTCATAGAAAGCATTGTCAATTATAAGAACGGATTTTTCTGGAAGATTGAGTATTAAGTTTTCCTTAACCCATTTTATGTAATTTTTGCAGTTCGTTTCCCTATGATAATCACCACTTCTAGTGTTTGATTTAAAGATCAGTTGTGTAATGGGAATGGAAACTTTTTCTGTTCCTGCATTCACAATAATTAACCTTTATCCCCTGGAGGTAGGTGACATGTGGCCCTGTCAGACCAATTTTTCTTTTTTCGTGTGCGAACTGTGAATATATGTCTCGTCAATAGGATGACCTTCCTGGGGCTATTTTGTAATAGCACGTAGAAATGAAACACGTGCGCTTCTTATGGCATGCTTTTCAATAAGAATGCGACTGTTCTGACTCATGTTTCACCAACGAAACACTTTGAGCAAACTTGATTCTTGGCCTTTATAATCAATTGTTCCTCTTAAATTATGTAACACAGCTTTCACTGTAGGAACTCTCTTTTCATAAACGTAGAATTCATGTATAGTGTGCAAAGCACACGCACAACAGTAGTAATAACAAGTAGTAGCTATAACAATAATTAGTATTGCCACATAAAGCACGTGCTACCCAAGTTCACTCGTCTAGATCAGGAAACGCACTGAGTTTTGCGCATACAGGTTGACGCAGACGGCAGGCAACAGGGAGAGGGAAACTGACAGGCCAGTCGGACGGTTGAAACTAGGCTCGTCTGCTGTAGAAAACTAGAGGCTACCAGGGTTTTCAAGCACAATTTTGCCAAGCCGCCATATTTAGATATACACTTTTGAGATGAGTACGCCTTGTGTGAGTTAAATGTGTACTCAAAAATAAGACTTTGTGATGTTAAATGTCAATTGATGAGTACATTTGGACCGTAGGTTTTAAAGCAGTATAATGGTGAATACGTGTGTTGTGTTTGGTTGTCATTTCTCGTATAGCAGAAGCAAAAAGCAAGAAAAAGAGAATGTTTCAATAAACAGAGTAGTGTGATTATTTAATTAATTTTTGGCGGTATGCTTAGTGGAATATGTCATACATTAAATAAAAATGATTGTACATCGTTGGTGAATAATTGTAGAATTCCAAACCGTAAAGACCTTAGAGAAGCAGGTGAACGCAATTTGCAGACAAAATTGTCAAGCTACTTCGGCCTTTGCTGTGAGCTCACGAAGATTTACATCCGAATATTTGGATTTAATAGGGCAAACCAGGAGACTAAGAGAAGGAGCTATTCCTTCTTTGTTTTCGCTTATCCCACTTATTTCTGGAAATGTCGTACTTCTCGACGTAGACCGCCAAATAGAACCCCAAATAGTTGAAGTACCCCAATTGTTTGTGAAACACTAACTGAAAAGGCCACTCAGAAAATTGTTACTCACAGTAGTGTTGTACTGAAGAAGGAGAAAATTAGTTTTGAAGTTGAAGAACAAACTTGATAAGTTGGGTAAGGCACATAAAAGAACAATCTTGCTAAGTTGGGTAAGGCACATAAAAGAACAAACTTGCTAAGTTGGGTAAGGCACATAAAAGGACAGACTTGCAAAGTTGGGTAAGGCACATAAAAGAACAAACTTGCTAAGTTAGGTAAGGCACATAAAAGAACAAACTTGCTAAGTTAGGTAAGGCACATAAAAGAACAAACTTGCTAAGTTAGGTAAGGCACATAAAAGAACAAACTTGCTAAGTTAGGTAAGGCACCTAAAAGAACAAACTTGCTAAGTTAGGTAAGGCACATAAAAGAACAAACTTACTAAGTTAGGTAAGGCACATAAAAGAACAAACTTGCTAAGTTAGGTAAGGCACATAAAAGAACAAACTTGCTAAGTTAGGTAAGGCACATAAAAGAACAAACTTGCTAAGTTAGATAAGGCACATAAAAGAACAATCTTGCTAAGTTGGGTAAGGCACATAAAAGTACAAACTTGGTAAGTTGGGTAAGGCACATAAAAGAACAAAATTGCTAAGTTGGGTAAGGCACATAAAAGAACAAACTTGCTAAGTTGGGTAAGGCACATAAAAGAACAAACTTGCTAAGTTGGGTAAGGCACATAAAAGAACAAACTTGCTAAGTTAGGTAAGGCACATAAAAGGACAAACTTGCTAAATTAGGTAAGGCACATAAAAGGACAAACTTGCTAAGTTAGGTAAGGCACATAAAAGAACAAACTTGCTAAGTTAGGTAAGGCACATAAAAGGACAGACTTGCAAAGTTGGGTAAGGCACATAAAAGAAAAAACTTGCTAAGTTAGGTAAGGCACATAAAAGAACAAACTTGCTAAGTTGGGTAAGGCACATAAAAGAACAAACTTGCTAAGTTAGGTAAGGCACATAAAAGGACAAACTTGATAAGTTGGGTAAGGCACATAAAAGAAAAAACTTGCTAAGTTAGGTAAGGCACATTAAAAGAACAAACTTGCTAAGTTAGGTAAGGCACATAAAAGGACAAACTTGCTAAGTTAGGTAAGGCACATAAAAGAACAAACTTGCTAAGTTGGGTAAGGGGCATAAAAGAACAAACTTGCTAAGTTGGGTAAGGCACATAAAAGAATAAAATTGCTAAGTTGGGTACGGCACATAAAAGAATAAAATTGGTAGTTTGGTAAGGCACATAAAAGAATAAAATTGCTAAGTTAGGTAAGGCACATAAAAGAATAAAATTGCTAAGTAAGGTAAGGCACATAAAAGAATAAAATTGCTAAGTTAGGTAAGGCACATAAAAGAATAAAATTGCTAAGTAAGGTAAGGCACATAAAAGGACAAACTTGCTAAGTTAGGTAAGGCACATAAAAGAATAAAATTTCTAAGTTAGGTAAGGCACATAAAAGAATAAAATTGCTAAGTAATGAGACAGGAAAAACGTATTTGCAGTGGTAAGCAAGTAATTGCTTCTTTAGTAAAAGAAATAATTAACATTCTACTAAAGTTTTAAACTAATGCTGTAATGTATGGTACAGCCTTTTGTTACATTAGCAGTAGCTTTAGACAAAGAAATTAACAAAATCTGATGTGTACCATTCACATGACTTTCTCTACATCTCAGCAACAAATTATTCTTAATAGCTTATACTTCTATTGACTTCATGTTAATCAGAAAAAATAGCAGATGTTACTTTCTTCCTTGTAAGTAGATCCGAAATAAGGGAGTACCATAGATTAAAGTGATAGACAAAAGCTGGTTGCTGTGTCATTGAAGTTCCTTTGTTGGACAGCAGTTGACAAATTTCTGTATGTGAAAAGTTTAAGTGTTTCAAAGCAGAAACAAAATAAATAAATAAATAAATAAAAAAAAAATTAAGAATATCTCAAAAATGATGAACTCCACGAAAAAAAATGGCTATAACATAAATTCTGTGTTTTAATGTGCTCTATATTTTTCGTGTAGTAAGTTTTTGTCAATCAATTGCGGTTTAGCAGTTATTCAAAATTCCGTAAAATTGATCCAGAACAAAGTAGTTTTCAGAGGCTATTCCCAGAAAGTTCAAGATGTACATTTTAAATTTTCAGGTAAATATCTTTAATATACGATATTTTAATCAAAATCGTTAGAGCCATTTTTGAGAAAAACAAAACTTTCGAAAAACGTTCCATGTGAAGGGTAGTTGGGGGTGGGGGGATTTTTCTCAAAATATCCGTGTCGCATCCCTGGAAAATAATAAACTTAAATACCAAGTTTAGTATTTTACCAAATTTTCGTTTTTGAGTTATTGTGTTCACAGACACACGGACACACGGATACACACACATACACACACAGACTTTTTTCCAAAAATGCTTTTTTAGATAAAGGGGACCCTAAAACATATACTTCCCATGAAATCTCGGTATTCAATTTTTGGGTGGAGTGTAATACACGTACTATGTACATAGTGTATAGAGAAAGTAAAAGAAATTAAAACTTATGCGTATTAAACATTCCCTTAACTAGAGATCTCTCCCCTTCCATTGTTCTTTTATCTTTACTTCAACAACTTGGAAAAATAATTAATTTGATAGACGTTGTGTATGGTGTTATAAGATGACAAAACATAACTCAATAAAACGCTAGCATTTCCGCCCTGTGGACACAATAGGTGCCGCGATTGCTTATGCTGAACAACTTCCAAGTTATTTATGCGCAATCTGAAGCACCATCAAGCTCTCACCGTCGATGCCACATGAATTGATCGTTATACTCCGGAAAACAAATAAAAATCCATATGATGCGTTGCTTCCGATGAATCTGTTCCAGAAAGGGCCCAACGACCCAGAAAAATAATGGCGAAAATTGGGCTACTTATTGATTTCTTAGAAAAAGGATAATCGATTTTGGACAATACTGCACTCAGCAATTGTCCCCATTTGACGAAGAAGAGGCAGTTTCATCACGACAGCGAACCAGTACATTCAGCCGGAGTTGTCGCCATCAAATACATGAATTTCGTAATGAACTGCTGCTCATATTTGCCTGATCTTTTCCCTGCGATTTTTTCTTTTTCCCAAATATAAAAAAGTTGCCCGCAGGAATAATATTGATTAAAATAACTTCAGTGTTGAAACAGAGGTGTATTTTGCAGATCTTGACAATTCTTATTTTTGTGGCGTTGAAAAAGTAGGAAAAGCATATGTTCCTAAAAGATCTGTGTTATGTTGAGTAATAAATAACTTGTGTTTGAAAAAATGACGTCTTCATTCCTAACACGAATACTGCCTAAAACTTCCCCATAAGTGATACAGAATTCAAAATGTACAGCAGATATATTTATATTTCAAGTAAGTCCTAATTTTTACTTTCTCTACACGTACTATGTACATATTGTATAGAGAAGGTATTGCACTCCACCCTAAAATTCGATACCGAGATTTACCCAGAAATATATGTTTTACGGTCCCTTGTATCCAAAAAAAGATCCGTGTGTGTCCGTGTGTCTGTGAACACGATAACTCAAAAACGAAAAATCCGAATAATACCAAAGGTGGTATTTAAATTTGGTATCTTTCAGGAATGCGACACGAAGACTTTGAGAAAAATGGCCTCACCCCAAACTACCCTTTACATGTAACTTTTTTCGAAAATTTTGATTCTCTCAAAAATGGCTCTGAGGATTTCTATTAAAAGTTCGTATATTAATGATATTTACCTGACAAATAAAATGTATAGCTTGAATTTTCTGGGAATAGAGTCTGAAGACTACTTTATTCTGGAGGAACTTTACGGAATTTTGCATAACTGCTAAATCGTAAGAAATGGACAAAAATTTGGCATACAAAAAATGTGGAGCACATTAAAACACACAATTTAACTTATATACATATTTTTTTCGTGGGGTTGATCGTTTTCAAGTTATTCCTTGGTTTTGGTTTCTGCTTCGAGAAAGCTATACTTTTCTCATACAGGAATTTGTCAACTCCTATCTATACAAACAAGGGAATTTCAGTCACATAGCAACCAGCTTTTGGCTTCACTTTAACCTATGGTACTCCCTTATTTCGCTTCTACTTACAAGGAAACAAGTAATAAAACTAGTCCTTCTCTTTTTTTCTAGATTAGCATGAAGTAAATAGAAGCCTAAGCATTTTAAGAATAATTTGTTGCAGATATTTAGAGAAATTCATGTAAATGGAGCACATCCGATTTTTACATAAGCTGTTGTATGCAGAAAGCACAAGACGGAACGGGAACTTTTTTTGGAACAGGGGCAAAATATACATGGAACATAGCAAGCAAGCTTTATGCCCCCATCTGGAGGGGTGGTGAAATGCTGAAGGTGAGAAGAGGAGAGGAGCCAGCACGCGTCTTATCATTCTACGTTATCACTTCGCAGGCCCTCCCCTCAAGCCAACCAACCATTAATGTTTGCTCTCTGCCTCCTTAAAGAGGAAATTTGCCCGCACGTGTGCTCACCGTTTTATTCCTTCCTTCTTTTTTATTTTTCTGGTGCTCACAAAGGGTTTGAGAACAGCTGCTGTGCTTCATTTTCGTTTTTACAGAAGACTTATGGATGCCGCGTGCTGTGTTGATGTAGTTATGAATGGTAAACTTACATTACGTATATTTATATAACATAAATACTGTAGTGATTTAAAAAAAAAAAAGAATAACAGAAATCGTCGTATTACTTGCTTCAATGAAAGAAGAAGGGAAATAAGCGAGTAGCATCGGCTAAAGTGATAGTCAAACGCTGTGACTGAAGTCCCTTTGTTTGTATGGACAGGAGTTGACCAATGAGAAAGGTATTTTATAGCTGAAACCAATAATAAGGAATATCTAAAAAAACGATCAAATTCACGAAAAAAATATATATATAGCAAATGAGGTGTTTTTAACGAGCTCTACATTTTCAATGATGTAAGTATTTGTCTATCTGTTACGGTTTTTCAGATATGAAAAATTCCGCCAACTTCATACAAATAAAGATATCTTCAGAGGCTATTCCCCGAAAATTCAATATTTATGCATTTTAGTTATAATATCAATGTCTTAAATATGCGACTTTAATCAAAATCGTTAGAGCCAGTTTTGATAAAATCACAATTTTCCCAAATTTTTTCATGTAAAAGGTAGCTAGGAGTGGAGGGATTTTCTTGAAAATCTACTGTCGCGTTCTTTGAAGATACTGAACTTCAAGACCATTCGCCTCTCACTTAGGCGGTCCGAGTTTGATCTCAAGCGACTGCATGTAGGATTTATGGTGGACAAAGCTGTGCAGGGGCGGGTTTTCTCTGGGTTCTCCAGTTTCCCCCTCCTACACATTACACCGGTGCTCCATCTTCATTCCCCGTCTCATCGCCTGCAATGTTATGGTAGTAAAAGGGGCGTGAAACACTAACCAAAAGGGGGGAGTGCCAATATTGCACCTGCGAGGGGTCCCAACTTTGATTCCTTCGGAGACGGAAATTGTTCTTTGGACAAGATTACTCTCTGTCATTCACGAGTCTAGAAGTATGAATGGGACTGTGTATATACGTATAAACCTTAAGATAGTAACCCAAATAATGATACGAATAGTGAACACGTGAATGCCATCAATGAGATAGTGACATTATACCAGAGTCAATATGACCTAAGTGTTTGAGGTAGGATATAAATGGAAAATAAATCTACTGCAGATTAACGTTGACAAACAAAAAGAGTAATAAGTATTATAACTTCCAGAAATTTATAAAAATATATATGTATATACAAATAAAACTATGATTGCACATTAACAATTATAAAACAAATAAAACGAATTTTAGAAAACACTTAGGTTTTCGGTAGACACTCCCATGTCTGAACAATAGGTTATGGCAGGTATTTTGGTATCAAATTCTGAAATATATTTGGATAATAAAAATGACTTTGCACACATGCATGTGAACTGCGTGGCGAAATGAACAATACCTGTCAGTATGCAGCATACGTTTTGATTCCTCGTTTACCAAATGTATATGCTGGCCTAGGTATTTTGGGAACCTTTGGTCTTACAAAGAATATTAAAGCTCAGTTTCATAACAGAATTTAATAAAATTTCTGTTCGTAAAATTTCAACTTTCTCATCAAATAATCATATTGGATGAAAATTAACTACAATTGTTATAGTGTGGTCTGTCAAACATGTATGTGTTTTGTGTGCCAAACCTACTTGGAAGAACTAACAAACTCGAAAACATATTACTCCTAAATAAGTAACATAATGTCAGCAAATGAGTAAATATTCCTATATTACATGTTTCAAATAGCAATACAAATAACAAAATGTCTGCACTTATAAATACACTATCGCGAGGGGCTTTGCCATATCATTGCGCTTACAGAGACGCAATCAGGCGCGATTTTGATATATTCATTAGAGTATAAATACTGCAATAACAAAGGGTTTTATCTTGACACATTAAATAGAAACAAAGCAATTTAAAACAAAATAAAAGAGAAAAGCCGTGAATATGTAATACGTATATAATTAAATGTAAATAGAATATTAGTATATGCATACATATATACATACGTGCATACATACACACATACACACATGTATACATACGTACATACATACACACATACACACATACACCATACACACATACATACATACATACACACATACATACATACACACATACATACACATACATACATACATACATACACACATGTATACATACGTACATACATACACACATACACACATACACCATACACACATACATACACACATACATACATACATACACACATACATACATACACACATACACACATACACACATACACCATACACACATACATACATACACACATACATACATACACACATACATACACATACATACATACATACATACATTCATACATACACACATGTATACATACGTACATACATACACACATACATACATGCACACATGCGGGAAATCAATGTGCTATGATAGGAGAAGGAGGAGAAGGAGGAGGGGGAGGAGAGCCACAGAGCGTTACATGTATTATTAAGGCCTTTATAGTCCTTTTCATGGTTATATGCTTTGTTTTACAGTTATTTTTATTGTTTTTCCAGAATTCTGACGTATTTTAACTTTTTTTTTTTGCATTGCAGGTAATATTTTAGGAACTTTCTCAATTATTTTCCGGTGTTTTGTTCTTCCTTTTTTTGTGTGCCTGCAGTACTCTGAGTGTTAAAACAGCGTTTAGAATGCTTTTTAATGCCAGTCATATAATTTAGAACAGGACTCAGGGCATTCATAAGGAATTTTAACTCTTTTTTAGCTGATTTCACGTAATTTTAAGCGTATTTAGGGCTCTTGACAGGTATTTTAGGCTGTTTACTTGTAACTTACACTATTTTAGTGTGTTTTCTGATGTCTTTTTATCACTTTTACAAGATCTGGCACTATTTTCATCGGTTGTAGTATCTTCAAATGCATTTTTTTCAGAATTTTTTAGATGATTGTCTTGGTGGAGTGGCCTATATTGCATTTAAAGTCATTTTATTTCATTCGGAGGGTATTTAGTACTCCAAGACGGATAAATTCAGAATATTCATCAGTTATGTTAGCTGTTTTACCACTCATTTCACGTCATTTTGAAGGTATTTGGGAACCAAAAAGTATGTCTTAGGCTTTCCCAGTTATTGCATGCTCATATCTTACATTTTTTTCAGTATTTTCCAATGATTTTACCTCCTTCACATACATTTAGTATGCTTTGAAGCATTTTTCAGTGATTTTAGTGTTTTCACATGAATTTTATCCGGATTTTAAGGTGATTTAATACAGGCACAGGCATTTCGAGTGTTTTCAATTTAATTCTATGTCATTTGTAGCGTGTTTAGAACTCTTAAGACCGCTAGTTTCAAGTATTTAGCTTCTTTTTTTTTTTTGACTCTCTTTGAACCTATGAAGACACTCAAGAATCAAAATAGGTATTTTATACTTTTTGTGGGTGTTTTTTATCATACCGTACAACATTTTCAGTGCTTTCTAATGATTTTTGCCACTTTACAGACATTTCAGCATCTTTTGGGCCTATTTTTCAGTGTTTTCAGTATTTTGAAAGCATTTCATGGGGGTTTTAAGCCGAATTTAGTGTTGCCATATTTCGAAATGTTTTTGAATACCATTTCATCTCATTTGGAGGCAATTTAGGCCTCGAGCCTTATTTTTCAGGGTAGGCATTTCACAGTTAACTCTTTTTTGAATAACTCAGTGCAATTTTGAGTGCGGCATCAAGTATTTTAGCGCGTTTTTAAAGTCTTTTCCTGTGGTTTTGAGAGTGTTCAGGGATCTAAAAAAGGTATTTTAGGATTTTTCAGGTCTTTTAGGACACAGTTTACTTTGTTTTCTAACGCTTTTAATACGTTTACAGGCATTTTTTCATTCTTCAGACATGTTGATCATATTTTAAGGTATTTTCTATGGGCTTTAGCACGGTATTAAAGGACTTATTTAAGGACTTGGTCACTGCGGTCAACCAATACTGACGGTATTTAAGGGCTTGGTCACAGCGGTCAACCAACACTGACGGTATTTAAGGGCTTGGTCACTGCGGTCATCCAACACTGACGGTATTTAAGGACTTGGTCACTGCGGTCAACCAACTCTGACGGTATTTAAGGGCTTGGTCACAGCGGTCAACCAACACTGACGGTATTTAAGGACTTGGTCACTGCGGTCATCCAACACTGACGGTATTTAAGGACTTGGTCACAGCGGTCAACCAACACTGACGGTATTTAAACGCTTGGTCTATACGGTCAACCAACACTTTCGGTATTTAAGGACTTGGTCACTGCGGTCAACCAACACTGACGGTATTTAAGGACTTGGTCACAGCGGTCAACCAACACTGACGGTATTTAAGGGCTTGATCAAGGCGGTCAACCAACACTTACGGTATTTAAGGGCTCGGTCACTGCGGTCAACCAACACTGACGGTATTTAAAGGCTTGGTCACAGCGGTCAACCAACAATGACGGTATTTAAGGACTTGGTCACTGCGGTCAACCAACACTGACGGTATTTAAGGACTTGCTCACTGCGGTCAAGCAACACTGACGGTATTTAAGGACTTGGTCACAGCGGTCAACCAACACTGACGGTACTTAAGGACTTGGACACTGTGGTCAACCACCACTGACGGAACTTAAGGACTTGGTCACTGCGGTCAACCAACACTGACGGTGTTTAAGGACTTGCTCACAGCGGTCAACCAACACTGACGGTATTTAAGGACTTGCTCACAGCGGTCAACTAACACTGACGGTATTTAAGGACTTGGTCACTGCGGTCAACCAACACTGACGATATTTAAGGACTTGGTCACAGCGGTCAACCAATACTGACGGTATTTAAGGACTTGGTCACATTTGTCAACCAACACTGACGGTATTTAAGGGCTTGGTCACTGCGGTCAACCAATACCTACGGTATTTAAGGACTTGGTCACAGAGGTAAACCAATACTGACGGTATTTAAGGACTTGGTCACAGCGGTCAGCCAACACTGACGGTATTTAAGGACTTGGTCACAGCGGTCAACCAATGCTGACGGTATTTAAGGACTTGGTCACAGCGGTCAACTAACACTCACGGTATTTAAGGACTTGGTCACAGCGGTCAACTAACACTCACGGTATTTAAGGACTTGGTCACAGCTGTCAACCAACACTGACGGTATTTAAGGGCTTGGTCACAGCGGTCAACTAACACTCAGGGTATTTAAGGACTTGGTCACAGCGGTCAACCAATTTTGCCGGTATTTAAGGGCTTGGTCACAGCGGTCAAACAATACTGACGGTATTTAAGGACTTGGTCACTGCGGTCAACCAACACTGACGGTATTTAAGGGCTTGATCACAGAGGTCAACCAACACTGACTGTATTTAAGGGCTTGGTCACAGCGGTGAACTAACACTCACGGTATTTAAGGACTTGGTCACAGCGGTCAACCAACATTGACGGTATTAGGGACTTGGTCAGAGCGGTCAACCAACACTGACGGTATTTAAGGACTTGGTCACTGCGGTCAACCAATACTGACGGTATTTAAGGACTTGGTCACTGCGGTCAACCAACACTGACGGTATTTAAGGACTTGGTCACTGCGGTCAACCAGTACTGACGGTATTTAAGGACTTGGTCACAGCGGTCAACCAACATTGACGGTATTTAAGGACTTGGTCACTGTGGTCAACCAGTACTGACGGTATTTAAGAACTTGGTCACTGCGGTCAACCGATACTGCCGGGTTTAGGTTTAATTTAAGTGTGTTTTAGACGATAACCTTTTCTTGCTGTCTTGAATCCTCTTTTCTTATGTGTGATAGTAATTGGTGACAGTCTATGACAGCTCATGTTTCGGCTATCATTTACTTTATTTTTGCAGTAATTTCTGTAGTTGTTTCGGTATTCCTGACATATTTCACACCATTTGTTAGATTTAGAGCATTTTTATATGTTACGCGGTCATTCTTTGCAGTTTTATCGTAGTTCTTTCCTAGTTTGGATCTTTTTAAGGACAATTATGCCGTCTGTTTTAGTAATTTTAACAGTCATTTTAATAGTCATATTGTATTCTTTTGCAAACTTTTACATGTTCAGATGCTAACTTGTCATGCGAGGGGATATCTATGCATGCTTTCCAATCTTGCTTAGCGTATAGATCTAACATAACCTAACTTTTCGTTTCTTCGTCTTTTCTGATTGGTTTTATGTTTAATGTCTCTCTTTTTGAAGCTGACGCTGTAAAGATCATCTAAAGTTTTTTTGTCGAAATGCTTATAGTTGCTGTTGAAACCTGAGGCATATTTTGTGAGTTGTCAATATTTTCACCTATTTTTTAATTCGATTAAATTTACACACACACACACACACACACACACATATATATATATATATATATATATATATATATGTGTATAAAGATAGCATTAAAGGTTAGACGTCACTCCTCTTTTATTCCAGCTTGAGACCGACTTGGAAGTATATTCTAAGGCAGAGTTTCCACCGCCCTCATTCTTATTCTTCTCTCTTTGTCCTTTGCTTTGTGCATAAGAGTGTTTGTAGTGCAATCCTCAGTTTAAGCTCCCGCGCCATCTTTGACTAGCAGCTTTGATGTAATCACAACTTTTTAATGTCCACAAGCATCTGTAGATATCAGCAATCATTCCTTTATCATCATGAGCGATAGAGTTATTCTGTTGACTGTTACAGATGAAACGTCGTGCTGTTATGACGTGATCAAAGTCATTGGAGTTCTTATTATACCATTATTTTTAAGACAATTTACATATTGCCAAATGTGATGTGCTGTTTAACATCGTTTCGTTTTATGTCTTTAATACCTTTTATCATTCGTCCATCAATGTTGAGGGCGTACATCTTAGGCTGCAGTCAACAAACCGCAAGACGATTTTTCCATTCATGTTTAAACTTTTCAATCATTTTATTTTTGTTTTGTTTTGAGTGCAGTGTCACATGTGGCTTGCTGGGTAATCAGATGTGTTTAAATATTCCAGAAATCGTAGTTTATCCTATATACGTCAGCCGTCGTGACTCGATGAATGAAGGTGTCCATATCCATGTACTTAATCGTAAAGATTTGAATTCGATAATACAGCAATAGCCATGATATTGGTATGAATTCAGGAGAGCTTTTTATACATTTCGATGTACACTGGCTTGTTGAATATAATCTGTCCTGATATCATATAAATAGCTGCCAGGTTAGGTTCATGCATGCTTCTATCGATGAATTTATGCTTAGCAATCAGCTTTTTCAACGTTTCCACGTTTGTCTCAAGGTGTAAATCATTCGATTTCGTATATCCTCCATGGTTTTTCGAAACATAGCATTGTTGAAGAGCTTCTACATATCCTTTTGAAAGTCATTTCTTGCCTGTTCTCACAGCTTGTCATTAAACGAGAAATTGGATTTAACCAACACTATTGTCCAAATAGTAGCATACAATGGAGTTTTGTTAGTCATAGTCTATGTGAGAGCGACTATTTGAACATAATGTCATGTAATATACTTCTTCCTGTTTACAAGGTAAGTAATTAGCTTCTTAGCGCTCAAATTCTCGGGTCTCAGACACTCAGGCAGAAACGGCATATCATTATGGAGATCATGGAGCTCTCTGGGATAATCCACATCAACTCCGAAAATAGATGCAAGATACTCATGTTTTCACGTTTCTATATTAATACTGTCAGGAGAAACCCACTGAAATTCTCCTTAAGGTAGTGGATGCTGTATTTCTCCGCAATATCGGTTATTTGCGTCTTCGTATGTAATAAATTGAGATGGTTTATGAGGATCGAACTTCTCCACGTAGGGATTATGATGAGAAACCTTATATAATCCTCCTCTTATACCACACTCCAAAACATATTAGGATCGACTCATAATTCAATAATAATGTTTGCTCAATTCCGGTATAGAGAAGCATAACATTTCAGTTAAGCTCTATATATGTAAAGTAATGAACAGGATCAATTTTATATGTATTCAAGTTTTGCTATCTGAGGGGATCAAATACATCGGTGAGAAGCAGTACATCAGAGATTATGTGGAGGTCACTGTGTTCTCTTAGAATTCGGATACTAAACTTCTCCCATATCGTTTTAGCATACTTATAGACTTGATCATTGATTGCCCCTTCATTCTATTTATTGTAGAACACTTTCTTAGGAAGCAAGCATGTTTCTTTCAAAGCATATCATAGTAGGAAAATACTCCTTTATGCGTCACCAAAAACCCATCCTCTCCTCTCCAAACGTATTCACATGTTACGATGTTATGACTTTTGTTAGCTTATCCGAGCTGGAACTGCGGAATCTAAGCTTAATAACATGCTTTGAGAATGAAATATGCTTTTCTTCTGAGCAAGAAATCACCTCCACCCTTTCACTCGATATTCACCATTCAAATTATCAGATTCTCTCTCCTTCCAGTTCTCTTCAGTGAACTTTTTATTACTTTCTATACACGTACTATGTACATAGTGTATAGAGAAGATATTGCATTCCACCCAAAAATTCGAAATCGAGATTTCACCGGAAATACATGTTTTGAGTCCCCCAGAATCCAAAAACAAAATCTTGAAAAAGAAAATACCGTTATATACCAAACTTGGTATTTAAGTTTGGTATCTTCCAAGGATGCGACGCGAAGATTTTCAAGAAAATCCCCCCATCCCCAACTACACTTTACATAGAACTTTTTTCGAAAATTTCGATTTTCTCAAAAATGACTAACGATTTTGATGAAAATTTCAAATTTTAATATATTTACCTGACAAACAAAA
Source organism: Hymenopus coronatus (assembly GCA_030762935.1). Taxonomy (NCBI): domain Eukaryota; kingdom Metazoa; phylum Arthropoda; class Insecta; order Mantodea; family Hymenopodidae; genus Hymenopus; species Hymenopus coronatus. The sequence continues at coordinate 97,196,988 of CM060891.1, read as the reverse complement.
TGAATTTTGAATTTTCTGGGAATAGTTTCTGAAGACTACTTTATTCTGGATGAAAAATACGGAATTTTGCATAACTGCTAAACCGTAAGAGTTACATAAAAACTTACTACAGAAAAATGTAGAGCACCTTAAAACACATAATTCATGTTATATACATTTTTTCGTGGAGTTGGTCGTTTTTGTCATTTTCCTTGTTTTTTGATTTCAGCTTTGAAAAACTTACTTTTCTCATATAGAAATTTGTCAACTCCTATCTATACAAACAAAGGAACTTCACTTATATAGCGACCAACTTTTGATTATCCTTTTAGCCTATAGTACTCCCTTAATTCGCTTCCACTTACAAGGAAGCAAGTAATAAGACTATTTCTGCTATTTTTTTTCTCGATTAAAATGAAGTAAATAGAAGCATAATGTTTTTAACAATAATTTGTTGCAGAGAAGTAGAGAAAGTCATGTGAATGGAACACATCATATTTTTCCACAAGTAGCATTCGCTAGAGAACTCAAAATCTACCTCTTGTTCATCCGTTAGTTTCAGATTTTTTTTTTTCTCCAGATTTGTGTATACTGCTAATATTCTTGCAAGGAATATTAGACAATCCATAACCTTCTCAGCAGCATAATAAGCTCTGTATACATAAGGCGTAGTAGGAAGATCAGTCTCTAGTTGCTCGACAGACGTTTGACGTACTCAGCGAAACTTAGGATGCTCTAATAGGTGATTGTATAGGACGCTTCTGGATTAGTCGAAGTAAATCAGACTGAGTATACTCTCTAAATCTGCATAGATAGCACATGGGAGATCCAGCACCCTATCCACATTTTTAAACTGAACGACAGAAATTTCCTTTGTGGACAAATCTATCCTAGCCACAGCTGGATGACTGCTGTAATTTTTCCACTCCACTCAAAATTCATCAAAACGAGTGAAGTAGCGTTTACAGGTGTATACTTGCCCGTCATGTTTTGTCTTTTATTCTGGAATAAGCTCCTCAAAGGTCTTGATGTATATGGTAAACTTTTTTTTAGTTTGTGTTTTTTCCCCTTGTTTAAGTCTCCAATACTCATGTCGCGACGTTCGTGAACCTCCGGGCTTAGCTTGGTGCCTCCGGCTCTGCTCGGGCAGGTGCCGTGCTGTTGGTCTTGCTGCTGGCTATTTCTGCTTCCTTGAGAGATGATTTAGGCAGAACGTCTGTGGAGTTGCGGTGCATCCGAGACAGAGAGATTACTGTGCTTGTCCAGGACCGGGATGATTTTTTTTTTTTTATCATTGCACAAGGTGGGACATATAATCTTGGAATCTAGAAAATGTGATAAAAGTATTGTGAGCTTTCGTTCTGTGCTCCTTTCCTTCTTTCTTATCAGGCATATAAGCTGGTGCGAATAATTTCACATGGAATGCAGAAATTTTGTCGGGTGATCTTTACAGAACATTGGAGAGTTTTAACTAAACTGTATTCTTCATGGGCTTAACCTATTTTCAGTGTAGTTGATTCTAATTCTTGTTGACAGACATATGCCTGAAGGATTTAATGGGAGAGAGTAAGGGCTATGAGCTAGATGGTCAAGGGAGTTCTTTTAAGGCTATTTATGGGTGTGGATTTATGTAATTTTAGTATTGTACTTGGTTTTGTTTTTAGAAATTGCATTTGGGTATTTATGTTTTAAGAATTAAAGCAACGTCATGATTATTAGAGCTGTCACTCATAAGGGATTAATAGGTGGGGGTTGTTTTTGTTATAAAACATGACGCCTGCCATTTCCATCACTCAGTAAAAGAAGATCGCGATGGCCTAGGAGTTCTTCCTCCACAACCCTTATAGGATACATCTGCTGCTTTTCATCTACTCCAAAGACGTTGATATACTTTTTTCTTCTCCAATTTTGGAATTTTAGGCATAAGAAGTGGTAGTTATCTTCCAGTTTCTCATATTCGCTGACACGTAGATGCTTGTTATCAGCGAATGGCTTATAAAATTTTTCTGTGGGTTAATACAAGCGTTCTTCCTTCTATAGAATACAAATAAAGGAATAGAAGGGTATCCGCAAAGGGAATTATACTTGCTAATTCTTCAGCGCACTCCCTCCACAAGAAAGCCAAACTGCTTCCTTCAGTTGTGATTCCTCCATTTCAGTAGCCAGTTTCTTGAATTTCGTCCCCAGCATAGTGTCTAAATCATCTTCTAGAAACAGTGCCTGATTCCTGGTTTTAAAGGTCTTGTCAGTAGTTTCTCCAGCACTATTTACAAACTGACACTCAACCAGAAGGTTAATCTTAAAAGTTTTGTGTACGAGGGCTCTTTTTGAACAGAGTGTAGATTTGTATTTAAGCTCCTGCAGGTAAGTCTTGAAGGCATCGCTAGAATTACATCAAATGAGGTGAGACTTAAAGCGTCCTTCAAACGCTGTTTCATACTCTTTCATGTTGCATTCGTTTCCATTACAGTCAATAGCTGATATCTGATAGGCTCGACTTTTGTTTTCTTCACGGACACAACTGCACCGCAACGCTCTTCTTGACGACCTCCACTGTAACTGTTGCCAAGGTTTACAGCACAGTGTTTATGTTTAAAGAGTTGACCACAGCTCACGTCTCCTCTTCTCATAGCTCCTTTTGCCACACTTAATGCAGTTATAGTTAGAAGTAAAGTTCGAAGGTACCCCGCTGCATGTCTTCAATCTGATAAATAAGATTAAGCAAATGAAATTAAAGTTGTAACTAAGAAATGTTTCCGGGCTGTTTTGCCGTGGTCTGCTGGTGTTAGGAGTACCAGACGTTTCGTCCACAACTACGGTGGACATCTTCAGTGGCGCGGTCGAAGTTTTCTAGGAGAAGGTTTCGCTGCGTCTGAAGCGTTGACTGTCGGGATCGCTACTTTTATACTGGCAAGTGGGGGGCGGGGCTTGGGCTCTCCGGCGAACGTGGCTTCTGATTGGACCGCTTCGTTGCTTCTCGTTTGATGACGTTTCATGCTTTCAATGACGGGATGCCAATTCCTATTGAGTTTTAGTGCCTCTTCTTTTTTATTAAAATTGTTCGGATGCTTGTAAATCTCTATAGCCTCCCGCTGTAGTCGTGCATGGTAGTGTGTTGTAGATGAGAGGATAGAGGTGTCTTGGAAATTTATAATATGCTCGCCCTCTGCCTCAATAGCGTGCAGGGCGACCGCGGACTTTTCTGTGTGGCCTAGTCGACAGTTTGCTTTGTGTTCCTTGATTCTAGTAGTAACACTGCGTTGTGTGGTTCCGATGTATACCGAGCCGCTGGAACAGGGAATTCGGTACACACCGGCTGATGACAGCGGCTCCCGGGGATCTTTGGATGAGCGTAGTAAATTATTTAATTGCCTCGTGGGCTTGAAAACCGTTTTGTCATTGTGACGTCGCAATATGTGCTCGATCCGGTCGGTGATATTATTGATATTGAAGTATGACATAAAGAGCAACTCTATTCACTTTCAACTCTAGTACAAGACACCGCAACTCCCACAAAAAAGCAACATAAAGTAAATCTCAGACCCCTTTCACAAAGATTAAAAAATTAAACTTAATAAAGAGCATTATTCACCCACTATTCCCTTGAAACCATAACCGTATCTAAAAATTCCCTTCAATAAAATCCAAGTAGCATCGTTACAATTAAATATCTGCATCACCTCCTCCTATGTTATCACATAAAGGAAATATAAAGAGACAAGAAAGAAAGAAATAAAAAGTTCCGCTTATAACAATCACATAATGAGGTAGTCAATTATCATAGTCACACCCGTATCGGTTGAAATAATGTTTAACGTACTACTATTTTTGCCAAGTGCCATATGTGAGATTAAAGATAAATGTATTGTTCTAGAACCGAGCCTAATCCTTCTGAAGTCTTTTTAGGTAATTCATTCTTTAAATAGGATCTGAAGCTTTCCTGGCGACGAACTTATTTTAGACGTTCTCGGGCTTCAAGCCAGGTGTAGTGATGAAGAGTCATCGACGTTTCGGGAGCGTGCATCTCTCCCATCATCAGATCTAGAATATATTTTATTCTTATTTATTTATTGATCTGAACATAAATGACATAAGCCAAATTACAAGGTTCATTACAAAATATAGTTACAATAATTTTATAATTATACCTTTTGCATAAATAAAAAAGGTTGAAAATGAAAATAAAACTTACAGAAAAAGAGAAATAACAGTAAAGGGAGAACAAACGAATAGGAACAACAAGGTGGCATGTTAGTTTATTATACGATTATTTCTAATTTCAGTACTTACATTAAGCACCGAAGAATCATCGACTATGGTATTTTTAAGCTGAGTTTCAGACATGTTCAGAATATCAACATTGAAATAATTAAGTTTGTTAAATAAAATGTAAATCTGTTTAATGGTGACTTTTTGTGGTTTTCCGTGTTTGCTCTAGAGGTGAAAGAAAGATTCCCGAATCTACCTGTTTTATTTGGTAGATAAAATAATATACTTGCAGTAATATTTATATCATTGATGGAGAAATGATCAAAAAGATTAAAGACATAAAAGGAAGCGCTGTTAAGCAGTGCATCACATTTGACAGCTACGTAAATTATTTTAAAAACAATAAAATTATAAGAGCTCCAATGAATTTGATCATATCACAACAGCACGACGTTTTATCTGTAAGAATCAACAAAATCGCTCTATCGCCTAATGATAATAAAATTGTTGATGATGGAACATCAACGTATGCTTGTGGACATTGTTACGATCAGACCAAAGTTGATCGTCAAAGACTACACTACAGACATTCCCATACACTAATAAAAGACTTACAAAGAGAGAAAAATAACAATGAGGGACAATGGAAACCCTGACTTAGAATATACTTCTAAGTTGGTCTCAAGCCCGAGTAAAAGAGTTACGACGCCTAACATCTAATGCTTATTATCTTTATATATAAAATTAATGGAAATATAAAAGCTGAAAATACTGACAACGACTGACAAAATATGCTTCAAAGTACTCCAACAACATAAAAAGATTCAGGAGTGTAGCATTGTAGTACTCTAGCTCAGGGAGAGAAAAATACTGGTTTAAAAGAAAAGAAGATTGCAACAACAAAAAATCAAATAACAACATAAGGAAACATAATGTTCACTGAAACTATAAGCACTTTGATAACAAAGGCTTAGATCGTTCTTACAGCGTTATACTTGAAACATTAAACAAAGAGCCAAATAAAAATATGAATATCTTCTCGCTGGATAAGTTAGGATCTGAAAATGCAAAGTTTGCAAAAGGATGCATTATGACTATTAAAGGACTGTCAAAAATACTGAAACAGAATGCATACTGGTCCATAAAAGCATGCAAACTAGAGAAAAACTGTGAAAAAACTGTAAGGAATAACTGTCTATGAGTGACATTAACCAACCGAAAGATATGAAAATGCTATAAAACGTAAAAAAAATAGTGTGAAAATGTCAAGAATACTGAAACAATTACAAAAATCACTCCAAAATTTGGTAAATGGTTGCCGAAACGACATATACTATCATAAAACGTCACTACTTATTATTATACATAAGAAAAGGGTTTACAAGACAGCAAGGAAAGGCTATCATCTAAAATAGAATTAAAGCGTATTTAAATATCGTCAGTATACCTTGACCACTGTTATCAAGTGCTCAAAAAAGAATCCTATATATGTAGTCATGGGGCTTAAAATATCTATTTCCAGAGAGCTTAACACTGCTGAATAGTTTTAAATATCTGAAAAGATATAAATGATCTCTAAGCAGATAGAAAGCACTACAAAACACTGCAAAATACTGCAATATAGTTTGAAAATGACTGTAAACGTGCTAAAGATCATTAAAACACTGGAAAATAAGATAAATGTCTGAAAAAAGGTTAAAATTAAAGGTTACATAGTTCTAATACCTTAAAATGATATGAAATGCTAATAAAATATTCTAAACAGCTGTGCATGCACTACAGCTGTGCATCTTTAAATGCTCCTACAAAGTGCTTGTGAAAGCGCTAGAAAATACAGCAAGCTACTCTCAAAATGGACTAATACGTATGTCTGTAAAAATGCTAAAGTCCTTCTGTGAAATGTGACCAAAACGTCTGAAGAATTGGAAAATGTCTGTAAACATGTTAAAAGCGTTATAAAACAAAGCGAAAAACGACTGAAAAAGCCTAAAATACGTGTTTTAGATCTTTAATACACTACAAATGACCGGAAATGACTTTAAAAACGTTAAAAAATACTTGATGCAGCACTCAAAATGGTCCTAAAAAAGAGCTTGAAAATGAAGTCTTTTAGAGACCTAAACACCTTCTAAATGAGATGGGGTGATATCAAAGGAATTCGAAACTTAAATGCCAACACTAAAATTAACTTAAAAAGCCCCATAAAATATATTGAAAGCACTGTAAACACTGAAAACTATTCCCAAAATATGCTAAAGTGTCTGTAAAACCGTAAAAATAATTAGTAAACACTGCAAAATACTGTAAATTATGATAAAAAAACATCTCCAGAAAGCTTAAAATACCTGTTTTGGAGTCTTCTGTGCCTTCAAATGACGCAAAGTGAGTGAAAAAAAGAGCTAAAACGCCTAATAAATCCTTAAAACTAGCGTCTTGAGAGTCCTAAACTCTATCCCCCATTTGTATAAAAAGATTAATTATTAACCTAATGTTGCCTAGAAGTATTACAGACTGTTTCACAAGTTAACAGTCACGAGCTGCCCATAGATATATATAAATGAAACAATTTTATAAATACGGTTTTTTTCATTTAGTTCTTGTTATTTCATTACACATTAGAATGTATTTACGTTTTTGAGTTAAAATGTTCACATGTGTACGCCATATACTTTTTTCTGAATTTATTTCCAGTGTTCTGAGGATTTAAAAAATTCATTCACCGTAAAATCTTTACATCGAGCTCATTTTCCTTTACTCTCATGCTGTTTTTAATTCTATTAAATATTATGTATTTCTCACACAATTGTTAAATATGTGAAGTTCTTATTAATATATAGGTTTTTTTCTTTAAAATACATTCTATGCACTGTAAAATTTTCTGAATAAATTATTGAAAAAATACAGCCTTTTTTAAGTGTGATAACCATTTTTAAAAGCGGTGAGAGTATAATTCTTAAACTTACCATTCATTTCAAGATGTTAATTTGTGAACGAAGGCATCGGTCTTTCTTCACAAATTAACTTCTAGTTTCTCGGTCGATTCTCGCAGGTCACTACACTGAGCGAATCTTATACAGACCATGTTCTGTTAACTGTTTGTTCGTCTTTTAAGTAGATGGTTGTGTTAAGTCTGCCCACTATCGTGAATTCGGTTGGCTGCCCGTCACCCTATTTACATTTTTTCCATTCATTTGTAGCATCAATTTTATTGGTTGAGTTTAGAATTATTTTCTCTTTGTATAGAGGGAAGGAGGGACTTGAACCAATCGTGTCTGGACTTGAGGGATTGTCCATTTCTTGTAAACAGGATGTCCCTCGGGGTATTTGTGATTCACTATAGGACCGGAACTTATAACATCGTATTGACTACATACCTACTCTAAACACGCTTACCTGTGTTATTTATGTTTCTTGAGGTGTTAGTTGAAAAGGGTGTATCCTACTTTTTCTCTGTCTCAGATTCAAAAGATTGATAGATATATAACCTCGGACCTGACAGTAGAATCCATCACAAAATACTATTGCATCTTTATTTAAAACAAGCTATACATGCTTTTAAGCTTAACGTGAGTTCAAAATAACATACTTGTTTTCGTGATCTATTCAACCTTAAAATTGTTGATAGGTTTTCATGGAAAGAAACGTTCTTTCAGCCTAAGTATGATATTTAAGGCGCCTTTTGGCTGTGTATTCTCAAAAATGTGTATAATTGTTATTTCCTTGCTCAGCATGACATGTGAAAAGCGTTTATTCTATTTTTTCTCTGTCTCAGATTCAAAACATTGATAGATATATAACATTGGACTTGACAGTAGAATCCATAAGGAAATATCAAAATAACATATTTGTATTCGTGAACTATTCAACCTTAAAATGCCTTTAAACCGGGATGGGAGGGGGTGACTGAGTGTTTTGGTCATATATTTGTTGAACTAAAAACACCATCTACCCTCTTCCGGTTAAGTGGATTGTCTGGTTTCTAGGATAAGAGATGTAGAGCTATTATGAGACCGCATCATGAAGACGCGCCTACAGTGGCAGGCAACTTCTCTGACATAAGTGTGCGATCCAGTTACATAAACGTTACGGGGTTTACCTGAACTATTTGACTAAGTACAGTAGCTTTATATTACTCTATTTTTAAAAGTTCGTATTTATCTGCAAAATGATTTCATTCCGCTTTCGAGGTATTTAAAAATCATGAAATATTTTGTAGGTTGAAATGCTGTTCACAATCGTCTGAAACAGGTTAGAACTGGTTTCACTGGTGTGTTAGCTCTCTGTTTTCATAGCAGCGCTTTAGCTAACACGAAGGGGGGGGGGATGAGTGTATGAATTTTATTTATAACATGTATTATAATTGGGTTCTACAATAAAACTTTTTTGCAGTTGTTTAATTATACATAGCCGTAAAGTCACGCGATTGCAATCACAAACAGCTGATTGGAGGTTTTCATGTAAGCGCCGATATTAAGATTTATAAATGTTTGGAGTAATGATGGTGCTGGCATTCTCAGTATTCGAGAGGTCTCAGGTCCAGTTCCCTGTTGAGTGCACTCTGCTAGTTTCAGCTTTAGCGACATTTGTCTTAGTTTGCAGTGTTTAGGGCATATAGTTATGTGAAATAAGTTCCAAGTTCTTTTCCTTTCGTGCGCATGAATTCCATTTTAAGTATTGAAACAATCACATCTTCTACTCTGGATGTAGTGTTTGAAAGTCCTACACTTGGAAACTCGATCGTTTCGTCGCCATATTAGCTTTGATGTAATGAATTAGTATGTTTAATAAAAGCAATTCTCTCTATTGTCATTTCTTGTGTTGGTATGGCATAATAAAGCTTTCAACATATTGAATCGTGTGAGTGTTATAATTCCCTGCGAAATATTACCCGCACAAGCCATATCAAATAATTTATATCAAGTATTCTACACAGTAATTATATAAAGTTTTTTTTTTATTTCGCCATGATGGTTCAACTATGTTTGTATATTCAGATTCCTTGTCAAACGTTTGATTGATTTGACATGCAAATGAGCCTCGTAACTCTCGAATTGCTAGAGATAAAGAAATCTGGTAGATTTTTAACTAAAAGAGATTCTCGAATTTGAAATCAATAGAATTTTCGATTTATGACTAAAGATTCAGATTCGTCGTGAAAAACTAGATCTATTTGACATCCAGATGAGCCTTGTAGCTCTAAAAGTTAGCAAGTTGCGTTTTTCGCATAGGAGTGGTCAATCGATTAAATCGGATTTGATTTGGGAATGTGAAAGATGATTGTTCAAGTGATTAACAGCCCGGCAAGAGAAATCTTTTAGACAGGCGGCTTGGCAAAGGGGAAGGGAGTGGCAGCCGGCAGCACATACTTTGATTGACAGGTACATGTAAAGTGATTAACAGCCCAGCAAGAGAAATCTTTTAGACAGGCGGCTTGGCAAAGGGGAAGGGAGTGGTAGCCGGCAGCACATACTTTGATTGACAGGTAAAGCTTTCAGACTGTTATCTTGGCAAAGGGGAAGGGAGTGGTAGCCGGCAGCACATACTTTGATTGACAGGTACAAGTAAAGCTTTCAGACTGTTATCTTGGCAAAGAGGAAGGGAGTGGTAGCCGGCAGCACATACTTTGATTGACAGGTACAAGTAAAGCTTTCAGACTGTTATCTTGGCAAAGGGGAAGGGAGTGGTAGCCGGCAGCACATACTTTGATTGACAGGTACAGGTAAAGCTTTCAGACTGTTATCTTGGCAAAGGGGAAGGGAGTGGTAGCCGGCAGCACATACTTTGATTGACAGGTACAAGTAAAGCTTTCAGACTGTTATCTTGGCAAAGGGGAAGGGAGTGGTAGCCGGCAGCACATACTTTGATTGACATGTAAAGCTTTCAGACTGTTATCTTAGCAAAGAGGAAGGGAGTGGCAGCCGGCAGCACATACTTTGATTGACAGGTAAAGCTTTCAGACTGTTATCTTGGCAAAGGGGAAGGGGGTGGTAGCCGGCAGCACATACTTTGATTGACATGTAAAGCTTTCAGACTGTTATCTTGGCAAAGGGGAAGGGGGTGGTAGCCGGCAGCACATACTTTGATTGACATGTAAAGCTTTCAGACTGTTATCTTGGCAAAGGGGAAGGGGGTGGTAGCCGGCAGCACATACTTTGATTGACAGGTAAAGCTTTCAGACTGTTATCTTGGCAAAGGGGAAGGGAGTGGTAGCCGGCAGCACATACTTTGATTGACAGGTAAAGCTTTCAGACTGTTATCTTGGCAAAGGGGAAGGGGGTGGTAGCCGGCAGCACATACTTTGATTGACAGGTACAAGTAAAGCTTTCAGACTGTTATCTTGGCAAAGAGGAAGGGAGTGGCAGCCGGCAGCACATACTTTGATTGACATGTAAAGCTTTCAGACTGTTATCTTGGCAAAGAGGAAGGGAGTGGTAGCCGGCAGCACATACTTTGATTGACATGTAAAGCTTTCAGACTGTTATCTTGGCAAAGAGGAAGGGAGTGGTAGCCGGCAGCACATACTTTGATTGACAGGTACAAGTAAAGCTTTCAGACTGTTATCTTGGCAAAGAGGCGGCGCTCTGTCGGCAGATGTTATCTTAAGTTGTTAATCATGTTAACAACTTGTAAAACAAGGCGGCATTTCTTTGATCCTAGCTCTCTCTATTCCCTTTTATATTATAGATATTTACCTCACAAATAAAATGTATATCTTGAATTTTGTGGGAATAGCCTTTGAAGACTACTTTACTCTGGACGAATCTTACAGCATAACTGCTAAACCGTAAGAAATTGACAAAAGCTTACTGCACCAAAAATCTAGGGCACGTTAAAACACACAATTTATGTTATATACACTTTTTTCGTGGAGTTGATCATTTTTGAGATATTCCTTTTTATTGGTTTCAGCTTTAAAAACGTATTACTTTTCTTATACAGGAATTTATCAATTGATGTGTATGCTAACAAAGGAACTTCTGTCACATAGCAACCAGATTTTGACTATCACTTTAACCTATGGTGCTCTCTTTTTTTGCTTCCATTTACAAGGAAGCAAGTAATAAGACTATTTCTGCTAATTCTTTCTCGATTAGCATGAAGTAAGTAGAAGCATAAGCTTTTTAACAATAATTTGTTGCAGAGATGTAGAGATAGTCATGTGAATGGATCACGACAGATTTTTTTTTTTTTTTTTTACCTATTTTGCAACAAAGTTTTCTTATAAAAGTTTATCTTCTCTCTACTTTATGCTAATCGAGATAAGCACGTGCAGAAATTGTTTTAATACTTATTTCCATGTAAGTAGAAGCGAAACAAGGATAGGCTAAAGGGATGTCAAACCTTTTAATAGCTGGTCACTATTATTAAAATTCGTTTTTATTTGCCCGACCACTCAGGCTTTCTCTACCTATTCTCAACAAACTATTCTTACAGCGATTCTTTTTCTATCTGCTTAAATATTTTTAAAAAAATCATTGTAGATACCGGAAATAAAGGGAATACATTAGACTGAAGCAATATTTAAATCTTCCAAGAGCAAGGCCCTATGTATACATTAACATTCCGTTCCCTTTTCTTGAGCAGGAGATAGAAAAGTGAATACACATTTTTATTTGAGAAATGTGTAAATATTTTAAAATTGAAGCCAATAACTAGGAATATCTAGGACACAATTAACTTCCACAAAAGAAATGTATTTGACATAATTTATGTGATTTAAAAAGATCTAGATTTTCTGTAGTAAGATACGTTCTATCTGTAGGCTTATTAATTATGCAATAGCATTACAAAATGTACAAGATTAAAGAGTCTATTCCCAGACAATTTAAGACATACACTTCCCTTGGCACAAAAATATCTGAAAACATAAGAAGTGTTAATCAAAGTCGTTAGAGCTACTCTTGATGCAATCAACATTTTCGGAAAGAGAAGTTTTGGGTGGGGTTTTCGTGTCGTATCATTTTCAAATAATAGACTTAAATTTCATGATTGGAATTTGACTGGATTTTCGTTTTTGGGTTATGTACGCAGACTCACACCAGAACCTTTTCCTAAAAGCCTTTTCTTTGTTTGCATTCAGGGCACGTCAGCACCTGTACGAGTATTTACGGTTAAATATCGATATCGAATTTTTGGTTGGAATAAAATACCTTCTCTGCCTACTGTGTACGTTGTATGTACATCATAGAGACAGTAAAAGGTAAATAACGAGTTTCCATCTCAAAAAAGAATTGCAACGTTTGAACCTAAAATAAGCAATGTCTTGGAAATGCTCTGCACAAAAGCAAAATGCATATGATATAAATTGTACCTTTCGATGATACCTATACCTTTTGTGTGGTGTGCTTTTGTCTCGTTTACCATTTATGCAAAAGTCATTTAGAATAACGAGAGCTTCAGAGGCTCTGCCCCGGAAATTCAATATAATAATTTTATTTGTCTGGTAAATATGTATTTAGTATACAGTATTTTAATCATAATCATTAGTAATTTTTCAGGAAATCAATATTTTCGAAATTTTTCCCTCGTAAAGGGAATTTTGGAGTGTGTGGATTTTCTTAGAAATCTTCGAGTCGCATCTTAGGAGTCAAACTAAAGTAATTCCATGGCACGATAGTTCACAAGGGGCCACGCCTACCGCCCGGCTCTCGGCCAGAAGGCGTCCCGAGCGGTTGATGCGGTCATCTCGACCTGGAGCCGCTACTTCTCAATCAAGTGTCTCCTTAATTGGCCCCCCAGGGACGGAGTGCCACCCGGACCAGGTCTCCCAGCAGGAGGAAAACCCCCACGCCAGTACAGAGAATTGAACCCAGATCTCCCATTTGGGAAGCAGCCGCGCTTCCACTCGCAGATGTCCATCTTCGGAAGATACTGGTCTTAATTATCAAGTTAGGTATTTAACCGACTTTTCACTTTTGAGTTATGTTTATATTTATAAGGACACGTAGGCTTATGCATTCCATTCATATATCTTTTTCTAACTATTCTACAAATTATTCTTACAAAATATTATTTTTATTTGAATCATGGAATAAATATTAGCAGAATTGTCTTATTACTTCTTTCTTGTAAGAAGAAGGAAATAAACTCGGCTAAAGGGGTAGTCAAATTCAGTTCTCTTTCTCTTGTCTTTTCTACTCTTTCAAGAGTAACACAAAATACATTTAAAATGTATGAGAAGTTCCTGTTTTAGAAAAGTTTAAGTATTTTAGAATTGAATACAATAACAGGGAATATCTTGGAAATGGCTAACTCTAAAAAATACTATATATGACATAAATTGCGTATTGTAACAAGATCTTCATGTTTGTGTAGTACGTTTTTGTAAGGTTTACCAGCTTATGCATAAAAACTTCACAATAACTAAAATTCAGAATTTCAGGGGTTATTCTCATAAATTCAAAATATACGTTTTATTTGCCATGTAAATAACTTTTAATCACAATCGGTAACCATTTGTGAGAAAAGTGAGCATTTCAAATAATATTCCATGTAAATGATAGTTGAAGGTGGAAGATTTTACTGAAATTCTTCTTGGTGCAACACTGGAAGATACTTAAATACCAGCTTCTTGTTTTCCAATCATGCTGTACTCAGACACACACGGACCTTTTTTCTAATTGTCTTTTTGGATTCAGGAGTCCTCAAAACATGCATTTAGAGAGAAGTCACAGTATGAATTCTTGGGTGTAATGCAATACCTTGCCTTTACATTAAGTACGTGTTATAGAAAGCGAAAATATGTTTTCATGGGAACCCAAAACCCGCATGTCCAATGAAATCCTGGTATGGAATTTTTTTGTGTTCATTGTATGGTAGAGAAGGAAATAAAGAGTGGATTATTTTAGCAGACACTATAATGGATTTGTGGACAGAAAATAACTAAATAGTGTTTTCGTTAAAACATTTAGAAACTCTCTTACACTTCCTCATATTAAAGGCTAGTTAGGTCGGCAGTTTCATCACTTCTGCCTATTTTACGAAACTCTCTTACACTTCCTCATATTAAAGGCTAGTTAGGTCGGCAGTTTCATTACTTCTGCCTATTTTACAAAACTCTCTTACACTTCCTCATATTAAAGGCTAGTTAGGTCGGCAGTTTCATCACTTCTGCCTATTTTACGAAACTCTCTTACACTTCCTCATATTAAAGGCTAGTTAGGTCGGCAGTTTCATCACTTCTGCCTATTTTACGAAACTCTCTTACACTTCCACATATTAAAGGCTAGTTAGGTCGGCAGTTTCATCACTTCTGCCTATTTTACGAAACTCTCTTACACTTCCTCATATTAAAGGCTAGTTAGGTCGGCAGTTTCATTACTTCTGCCTATTTTACGAAACTCTCTTACACTTCCACATATTAAAGGCTAGTTATGTCGGCAGTTTCATCACTTCTGCCTATTTTACGAAACTCTCTTACACTTCCTCATATTAAAGGCTAGTTATGTCGGCAGTTTCATTACTTCTGCCTATTTTACGAAATACCCTCTTTTTTGTAGCGTTTTCACTTACAATGTCTAAATTCAATCAATAGCCTATCCAATAGCAAACAAACTTGAATCGGGATGGATGATTAGCCCAAACACTTGCTGTGATGCTGAAGAAGAAGAAAAGAACATGTAGTGGTGAATGTTATGGTAGAAAACTTCTTAAATTTCCACTTAATCATTAGCCTGTTGAGCTCAAAGTTGGTGCTTCCATCTTTTGTAACGTCTTCTTAATTCTGCCATTCTCTTAAAGTTCTTTTTAGTTTCTTCCTTCAGACATACTTGTACATGCTCCGACTATTTATCGCAATTGTATTGTCTATTCCACGTGCTGACAGATTTATGCTCTTCAAACTGCCAAATCGTTTGACCACTCATTGCATCTTATTTGTCATACTTTGGTCCGTCTGGCCTTCAGAATAGGTTTATTAGAGGAAATCCCCTACGGCTTCAGACGTGCCGGGTTATTTGAAGGTTTTTTCTTTCAGAGAAGCTTCCTCGACTGGACTTTCGGATTAGCCCTCTCCAATCTTAGGGAAAACTCGTGGATCCAATTATGTATCCCAACATTCGCCTAGCGACAAGGGGAAGTCGACAAACAACCACTTTGGTCGCATTGGTCGTGCTGGGAAGTCCGAGCTTCCGGAATGCCAGCTACATATTCTGATATTCTGATTTCTGGAAATGTATATGTAACTTTTAATAGCTTAAATTAACACGGATTTTTTTTCATTTACAGATTTTTACTAAGAAAAATGTCTGATTTGTTACACTCACATGACTTGCTCTTGCTGCTCTACAATATTTTTTAAAAAAGATTATTCTTCTTTCTACACAACGCTAATCGAGATAAACATTACCAGAATGCTCTTATTACATTGTTCCTTATAAGTAGAAAGTAATAGTCAAACGTTTTAAGCTATCGTTATGCGATTGTCAATTCAAATCGCTTCTTTGCTTGGCCAGGAGTATAACAAAATAAAACCGGACACTTTCTGTCTGAGAAAAGTATAGGTACTTTACAGTTGAAACCAATAACAACGAATATCTCGGAAACGGTACTCCACAACAAAAATGTAAAGAACATAAATGGTATGTTTTGACGAGTTATACATTTTTGTTGTTGTAAGTTTTTGTCTATTTTTTACGTTTAGCAGTTAAGTAACATTCGGCAAAATTCATCTAGAATAAAGACGTCTTCGAAAGCTCTTCCAAGAAAATTCAAGGTGTACTTATATTTTATTTGTGATGTAACGGCATTTTAATCAAAATCATTTCAGCCATTTTTGAGAAAATCAAAATTTCCGACAATTTTCCATGTAAAGGGTAATTTGGGGTGGGGGATTTTCTTCAAAATCTTGATGTTGCATTCTTGGAAGATACTAAACTTAAATACCAAATTTAGCATTTAACGGAATTTTATTTTGAGCTATTCTGTCCGCACGTGCACGCATGGACAGTTTTATTCGGAATCAGAGACATTTATTTCCTGTGAAATCTCAACATCAAAATTTTGGATGGAGTAAAGTACCTTACCTATACACTTTGTAAAAGTACGTGTCAAGAAAGTAAGAATAGGACAACGACAACCCTGGAGTAGACGATATGGCAGTGTCAGATACTCTGCAGATCTCTTTGTAAAAGTACGTGTCAAGAAAGTAAGAATAGGACAACGACAACCCTGGAGTAGACGATATGGCAGTGTCAGATACTCTGCAGATCTCTTTGTAAAAGTACGTGTCAAGAAAGTAAGAATAGGACAACGACAACCCTGGAGTAGACGATATCGCACCGTCAGATACTCTGCAGATCTCTTTGTAAAAGTACGTGTCAAGAAAGCAAGAATAGGACAACGACAACCCTGGAGTAGACGATATGGCAGTGTCAGATACTCTGCAGATCTCTTTGTAAAAGTACGTGTCAAGAATAGGACAACGACAACCCTGGAGTAGACGATATGGCACCGTCAGATACTCTGCAGATCTCTTTGTAAAAGTACGTGTCAAGAAAGTAAGAATAGGACAACGACAACCCTGGAGTAGACGATATGGCACCGTCAGATACTCTGCAGATCTCTTTGTAAAAGTACGTGTCAAGAAAGCAAGAATAGGACAACGACAACCCTGGAGTAGACGATATGGCACCGTCAGATACTCTGCAGATCTCTTTGTAAAAGTACGTGTCAAGAAAGTAAGAATAGGACAACGACAACCCTGGAGTAGACGATATGGCACCGTCAGATACTCTGCAGATCTCTTTGTAAAAGTACGTGTCAAGAAAGTAAGAATAGGACAACGACAACCCTGGAGTAGACGATATGGCACCGTCAGATACTCTGCAGATCTCTTTGTAAAAGTACGTGTCAAGAAAGCAAGAATAGGACAACGACAACCCTGGAGTAGACGATATGGCACCGTCAGATACTCTGCAGATCTCTTTGTAAAAGTACGTGTCAAGAAAGTAAGAATAGGACGACAACCCTGGAGTAGACGATATGGCACCGTCAGATACTCTGCAGATCTCTTTGTAAAAGTACGTGTCAAGAAAGTAAGAATAGGACAACGACAACCCTGGAGTAGACGATATGGCACCGTCAGATACTCTGCAGATCTCTTTGTAAAAGTACGTGTCAAGAATAGGACAACGACAACCCTGGAGTAGACGATATGGCACCGTCAGATACTCTGCAGACCTCTTTGTAAAAGTACGTGTCAAGAAAGCAAGAATAGGACAACGACAACCCTGGAGTAGACGATATGGCACCGTCAGATACTCTGCAGATCTCTTTGTAAAAGTACGTGTCAAGAAAGTAAGAATAGGACAACGACAACCCTGGAGTAGACGATATCGCACCGTCAGATACTCTGCAGATCTCTTTGTAAAAGTACGTGTCAAGAAAGCAAGAATAGGACAACGACAACCCTGGAGTAGACGATATGGCACCGTCAGATACTCTGCAGATCTCTTTGTAAAAGTACGTGTCAAGAAAGTAAGAATAGGACGACAACCCTGGAGTAGACGATATGGCACCGTCAGATACTCTGCAGATCTCTTTGTAAAAGTACGTGTCAAGAAAGTAAGAATAGGACGACAACCCTGGAGTAGACGATATGGCACCGTCAGATACTCTGCAGATCTCTTTGTAAAAGTACGTGTCAAGAAAGTAAGAATAGGACAACGACAACCCTGGAGTAGACGATATGGCACCGTCAGATACTCTGCAGATCTCTTTGTAAAAGTACGTGTCAAGAAAGCAAGAATAGGACAACGACAACCCTGGAGTAGACGATATGGCACCGTCAGATACTCTGCAGATCTCTTTGTAAAAGTACGTGTCAAGAAAGTAAGAATAGGACAACGACAACCCTGGAGTAGACGATATGGCAGTGTCAGATACTCTGCAGATCTCTTTGTAAAAGTACGTGTCAAGAATAGGACAACGACAACCCTGGAGTAGACGATATGGCAGTGTCAGATACTCTGCAGATCTCTTTGTAAAAGTACGTGTCAAGAATAGGACAACGACAACCCTGGAGTAGACGATATGGCACCGTCAGATACTCTGCAGATCTCTTTGTAAAAGTACGTGTCAAGAAAGTAAGAATAGGACAACGACAACCCTGGAGTAGACGATATGGCACCGTCAGATACTCTGCAGATCTCTTTGTAAAAGTACGTGTCAAGAAAGCAAGAATAGGACAACGACAACCCTGGAGTAGACGATATGGCACTGTCAGATACTCTGCAGATCTCTTTGTAAAAGTACGTGTCAAGAAAGTAAGAATAGGACAACGACAACCCTGGAGTAGACGATATGGCACCGTCAGATACTCTGCAGATCTCTTTGTAAAAGTACGTGTCAAGAAAGTAAGAATAGGACAACGACAACCCTGGAGTAGACGATATGGCAGTGTTAGATACTCTGCAGATCTCTTTGTAAAAGTACGTGTCAAGAAAGTAAGAATAGGACAACGACAACCCTGGAGTAGACGATATGGCACCGTCAGATACTCTGCAGATCTCTTTGTAAAAGTACGTGTCAAGAAAGTAAGAATAGGACAACGACAACCCTGGAGTAGACGATATGGCACCGTCAGATACTCTGCAGATCTCTTTGTAAAAGTACGTGTCAAGAAAGCAAGAATAGGACAACGACAACCCTGGAGTAGACGATATGGCACCGTCAGATACTCTGCAGATCTCTTTGTAAAAGTACGTGTCAAGAAAGTAAGAATAGGACGACAACCCTGGAGTAGACGATATGGCACCGTCAGATACTCTGCAGATCTCTTTGTAAAAGTACGTGTCAAGAAAGTAAGAATAGGACAACGACAACCCTGGAGTAGACGATATGGCACCGTCAGATACTCTGCAGATCTCTTTGTAAAAGTACGTGTCAAGAATAGGACAACGACAACCCTGGAGTAGACGATATGGCAGTGTCAGATACTCTGCAGATCTCTTTGTAAAAGTACGTGTCAAGAATAGGACAACGACAACCCTGGAGTAGACGATATGGCACCGTCAGATACTCTGCAGATCTCTTTGTAAAAGTACGTGTCAAGAATAGGACAACGACAACCCTGGAGTAGACGATATGGCACCGTCAGATACTCTGCAGATCTCTTTGTAAAAGTACGTGTCAGGAAAGTAAGAATAGGACAACGACAACCCTGGAGTAGACGATATGGCACCGTCAGATACTCTGCAGATCTCTTTGTAAAAGTACGTGTCAGGAAAGTAAGAATAGGACAACGACAACCCTGGAGTAGACGATATGGCAGTGTCAGATACTCTGCAGATCTCTTTGTAAAAGTACGTGTCAAGAATAGGACAACGACAACCCTGGAGTAGACGATATGGCAGTGTCAGATACTCTGCAGATCTCTTTGGAGCTTGCTGGGACCACCTAAACAGGACCAAAATGGAAAATATCAAAACTACTCATACTTTCTGCCAGTGCAGTGGCGGTTCAATTCTTATCGCGCAACTTTCGAATACCATGGGATACAAACTAGTTTCAACCCTGCTTGGGAGAAGCCATATTTTATTAGCCACAAGACGGTGGTTTAAAGTGATTAATTTGTAATAAAATGTTAAATCAAAAAGGTGTAAAACTTAGCGCCATTATTCCTTATGCAAATCATGACAATATAAAAATAGAGGGAGCATTAGCTAAATTGGAACTTCTAAAATGTACAAAATTTGAAGTAAATGCACTACATTTTATCCTACTGTAATTTGTTGCTGACTTTTTTTTCATGCCGGATAAAATTAAATACCGCTATTTTACTTTCTCTACACGTACTATGTACATAGTGTATAGAGAAGGTATTGTAATGTACCCAAAAATTCGATACCGAGATTACACCGGAAATATATGTTTTGGGACTCCCTAAATCCAAAAAACGTGTTTTTAGAAAAATGTCCTTGTCTGTGTGTGTGTATGGGCAGCATATCTCAAAAATAATCTGTTAAATACCAAACTTGGTATTTAAGTTCAGTATCTTCCAAGGATGCAATACGAAGATTTTTAAGAAAATTCCCCTACCCCAACTACCCCGTACATGGAACTTTTTTCGAAAATGTTGATTTTTCCAAGATGTCTCTAATGACTTTTATTAAAACCTCTTATATTTAAGACATTTACATGCCAAATAAAATGTATATCTTGAATTTTCTGGGAATAGCCTCTGAAGGCCTCTTTATTCTGTATGATATTTATTGAATTTTGCATAATTGGTAAGCCGTTAAATATAGACAAAAACTTACAATAAAAAACTGTAGATCACGATAATAGTGTTTAACAACGGCTTTAACTACTTATGGCAACGCAGGCGGTGTAGATCACGATAAAACACAATTTATGTCATATACATTTTTTTCGTGGAGTTGATTGTTTTTTTTAGATATTCCTTGTTATTGGTTTCAGCTTTAACAAACTTATACTTTTCTCATACAGAAATTTGTCAAATCCTGCTCATACAAACAAACTAACTTCAGTCACATAGCAACCAGCTTTTGACTATCACTTTAACCTAGTGTACTCCCTTATTTCGCTTCTACTTACAAGGAAGCAAGTAATAAGGCCATTACTGCTATTTTTTTTCTCGATTAGCATGAAGTGAATAGAAGCATAAGATTTTTAATAATAATGTGTTGCAAAGATAGAGAAACTCATGTGCATGGAAAGAATTAAATATTTTCCTTTTTGCCTCAGCGAATTTGTTATGCAAATAATTTAAGCAGTTATAATGTGAACACTAGTGTTCGTTAATGAAGGTGGCCAAGACCAAACAACGAAGTAGGCCAAGCATAAAACAACCCAAAGTATTATTTATGAATTACGAGTTCTTAAATAATAAGACCAAATATTGATAAAATATAAAAGCTGAAAGCCTGCAGATGGAAATATACATCTATTTAACACGAAAGTTAAAGTACATGTCCCACGTAATAGTGTATAGAGAAGGTATTGTAAAGCACCCAAAAATACGGTATCTAGATTTCACCGGAAATACATATTTTGAGTTACACTGAGTCCAAAGAAAACATGTTTATAAACAGACCTGTGTGTGTGGTTGTGCGTCTGGGTGTGTCTGTGTATCTATGTGTGTGTCTGTATGTGTCTGAGTGTATCTGTGTGTGAGACTGTGTGTGTCTGTGTGTGTCTGTTTGTGTGTGTGTCTGTGTGTGTGTCTGTGTGTGTGTGTCTGAATGTGTCTGAGTGTGTCTGTGTGTGAGTCTGTGTGTGTGTCTATGTGTGTGTCTGTATGTGTCTGAGTGTATCTGTGTGTGAGTCTGTGTGTGTCTGTGTGTGTCTATGTGTGTGTCTGTATGTGCCTGAGTGTATCTGTGTGTGAGTCTGTGTGAGTCTGTGTGTGTCTGTGTGTGTCTGTGTGTGTCTGTTTGTGTGTGTGTCTGTGTGTGTCTGTTTGTGTGTGTGTCTGTGTGTGTCTGTGTGTGTGAGTCTGTGTGTGTCTGTGTGTGTCTGTGTGTGTCTGTTTGTGTGTGTCTGTGTGTGTCTGTGTGTGTGTCTGTGTGTGTCTGTGTGTGTCTGTGTGTGTCTGTGTGTGTCTGTGTGTGTCTGTGTGTGTGTGTCTGTGTGTGTGAGTCTGTGTGTGTGTGTCTGTGTGTGTCTGTGTGTGTGAGTCGGTGTGTGTCTGTGTGTGTGTCTGTGTGTGTGTGTCTGTGTGTGTCTGTTTGTGTGTGTGTCTGTGTGTGTCTGTGTGTGTGAGTCTGTGTGTGTCTGTGTGTGTGTGTCTGTGTGTGTCTGTTTGTGTGTGTCTGTGTGTGTCTGTGTGTGTGTCTGTGTGTGTCTGTGTGTGTCTGTGTGTGTGTGTCTGTGTGTGTCTGTGTGTGTCTGTGTGTGTGTCTGTGTGTGTATGTGTGTGTCTGTGTGTGTGTCTGTGTGTGTCTGTGTGTGTCTGTTTGTGTGTGTCTGTGTGTGTCTGTTTGTGTGTGTGTCTGTGTGTGTCTGTTTGTGTGTGTGTCTGTGTGTGTCTGTTTGTGTGTGAGTCTGTGTGTGTCTGTGTGTGTCTGTGTGTGTCTATGTGTGTGTCTGTATGTGCCTGAGTGTATCTGTGTGTGAGTCTGTGTGTGTCTGTGTGTGTCTGTGTGTGTCTGTGTGTGTCTGTTTGTGTGTGTGTCTGTGTGTGTGTCTGTTTGTGTGTGTGTCTGTGTGTGTCTGTTTGTGTGTGTTTCTGTGTGTGTGTCTGTCTGTGTGTCTGGCTATCAGTGGACAGCATAGCTCAAAAATGAAAAGTCCGTTAAATACCAAATTGGATATTTGAGTTCAGTATCTTCCAAGGATACGACACGAAGATTTTCAAGAAAATTCCGCCATCCCCAGCTACCCTTTACATGGAACATTTTTCGAAAATCTAATTTTCTTAAAAATGGCTCTAACGATTTTGATTAAAATAGTTTATGATAAGATATTTATATGACAAAGGAAATTGCATATACTCAATTTTCTGGGAATAGCTTCTGAAGATCTATTCATTCTAGATGACATTTATACAACTGGTAAACCACAGAAGGTAAACAAAATCTTACTACACAAAAGGTAAACAACACACCATCTATGTCATATACTTTTATTTATTTATTTATTTATTATTTTTTGTTTATTTGTTTGTTTATTTTTTGTGGAGTTAGCTGTTTTCGAGATATTCCGGATTATTGATTTCAACTTTAGCGACTTAAAGTTTTCTGAAACGGGAAGATGTCTTTATTCTCATTTCTCGTTTGTTTATTCCTGACAAGCAGAGATTGGAATTTCAATTGTTTCGCATAGGTACCGGCTTTTATAGTTGCAGACTGTCGCTTTAGGACGTGCAATTGTTTATTCCTGACAAGCAGAGATTGGAATTTCAATTGTTTCGCATAGGTACCGGCTTTTATAGGTCCAGACTGTCGCTTTAGCGCGTGCAATTGTTTATTCCTGACAAGCAGAGATTGGAATTTCAATTGTTTCGCATAGGTACCGGCTTTTATAGTTGCAGACTGTCGCTTTAGGACGTGCAATTGTTTATTCCTGACAGGCAGAGATTGGAATTTCAATTGTTTCGCATAGGTACCGGCTTTTATTGGTCCAGACTGTCGCTTTAGCGTGTGCAATTGTTTCTTCCTGACAAGCAGAGATTGGAATTTCAATTGTTTCGCATAGGTACCGGATTTTATAGTTGCAGACTGTCGCTTTAGGACGTGCAATTGTTTATTCCTGACAAGCAGAGATTGGAATTTCAATTGTTTCGCATAGGTACCGGCTTTTATAGGTCCAGACTGTCGCTTTAGCGCGTGCAATTGTTTATTCCTGACAAGCAGAGATTGGAATTTCAATTGTTTCGCATAGGTACCGGCCTTTATAGGTGCAGACTGTCGCTTTAGGACGTGCAATTGTTTATTCCTGACAAGCAGAGATTGGAATTTCAATTGTTTCGCATAGGTACCGGCTTTTATAGTTGCAGACTGTCGGTTTAGCAGGTGCAATTGTTTATTCCTGACAAGCAGAGATTGCAATTTCAATTGTTTCACATAGGTACCGGCTTTTATAGTGTCAGACTGTCGCTTTAGCGCGTGCAATTGTTTATTTCGCTTCTACTTAAAAGGATCGCAATAAGACTGATTCTGCTTATGTCTGTCTTGATTAGCATGACGTGTATAACAGATCAATGTTTTGAATAAAAGATTTGTTTACGAAACAGGTAGAGGAGATCATGCGAATGAAACACTTAGGTTTTTGCCCTTCTACTTATAAGGAACCAAGTAATAAGGACAATTTCTGCTAATGTTTATTATGAAATAGATAAAGGAAGAAGCTTTTTAATAATAGTTTGTTATAGAGATAGTAAAGCGAATGGAACACATCATATTTTTTGTAATTGAATTGTTGCTAAATACATTGCTTTTCAGTTTATTTTTGTTAAAAATTAGGCTATATATTTTGTTGTAAGATCTTTTAGTCACAGCCACACATAGCCTTAAAATATGAAATAATCTACATTTGTCATAATTACATTTCCAGCAGCAAGTCTAATAATAATAATAGGAAGAAGAAGAACTACAACAATGCATTATATAACTATAGAACATTCATCACAACAGATTGTATCAATGTGTATCGCTAGTGCTACGTATTGAAGATGCTTATAATTGACAGCAAATAGAATAATTAGATGAGATCCAACAGGCGCCACAACTCATCTATAGATGGATTGTTACATTTTCCTATTTTCGGGTTGCGTCATCCATTTGGAGTTATAATGAAGAAGCAATATAAGAATTAAGTCACAACGTGTCTCTGATAGTAAGCTGCATTATAATTTGAAACATTTGCATTTAACGCTAAAGTAGACTACTTGTGTAATTCGGGCGATCAGGGATCACACAAATCTATGGATTACATGAAGCATCACATATGAGGTTGCACTATGTGGCACGCGATATATTATTTGCCGGGCACTCTCCACGCCGTTAGCGACAGCTGGAGGAAGCAGCTGGTCCGTTCCGAGCAAGGCTAGCTTATTTCAAGCAATTAGTACCTCTAATGACTGCAGCCAAAACATACACAAATAAATGGCTTCTTTATGAGAACTGTTATCGCTTTCCCGTTTAGGCTTCTGTGTTTCGCATTCTCGGTTTCCACTAAATTAACGGAAATAAAAATGGACGCCCTACTTCTATAAAACTAAAAAGGAAATACTTATAATTAAAAAGAATACTGATTAATTTTGCCAAGATTCAAATCATAAAACAAGTGTCAATTAACGAAAAACGTTGGATGTGTTACTTCACATGACTTTCTCCACCAACTATTGTCTATTTGGGGGTGTTCTTCTTCACTTGAGTTCGCTCAACCTTTTTGAAGTCTATTTTAATGTATGCATCTCTTCTCGTGAAATATAGATATATAGTCGTTGTATGCTACTTTTCCTTCTTCGCATGCCAAACTCAGAATGTGTGTTCCTGGTTTGATGTCCAATCAGACTGCGAGTTCTTTGTCGCGTTCATTGTTACTATCACCATGCTTTCTCAACCCCAGACCCACATGTTCCGCGTGCTCTACTGACGCTTACGTGTCTCTCTGGCGTGTTAGGGCACTCAGCGATGAGAGATCGTCTCAATCCCTGGTATAGCAAGTAGACGATGTGAAATAAAGGCGCAAGGGATGACAGGATTGGTAATAATGACCCAATTGCTGGAATGGCGGAGGACCCGTACAGACGACGCTTTGTCCACCACAAATCCAGCATGCGGTCACGCTTAAATGAGAGCCCTGCGCCTCCGCAATAACATTTTATGAAACTGTAAAATTCCAGTAAAACTTACTTTAAGCAACTCTTTTTGATTGAAACTCTTTGAATCTATAAGAATATCCAAACAATTCACTAAAAATTATACGATTCATACTTTGAGTTATTGGAATATATATAAGCATCACTTTTATTGCTGATCTAACATTTATTTAGGCACAATATTTTATTTTTATGAAAATAAAAATCTGATATGCTCCATTCACATACTTTCTCTACATCTCTGTAACACATTATTGTTAAAAAGCATATTCTTCTATGTACTTTATGATACTGTCTTATTTACTTGCTTACTTGTAAGTAGAACCTAAATAAGAGGATACACTAAGCTAAAACTATTGCCAAATCTTTTAAAAGCTGGTTGCCATGAGTTGAAATTCGTTTCTATGCATGGCCAGGAGTTCACAACTTTCCGCATGAGAAATGTTTTCAGTATTTTAAATTTGAAACAAATAACTTGAAATATCTCAGAAAGGGTCAATTCCACGGAAAAAACATATATGACATAAATTGTCTGTTTTAAAGAGATCTACAGTTTTATATAGTAAGTGATTGTCTATTTTTTACAGCTTACCAGTTATACAAAACTCAGAAAGCTCATCCAGAATAAAGAAGTATTTAGAGGTTATTTTCATAAATTTCAAGATACACGTTTTATTTCTAATGTACACAAATATCTTTAAAATATGATGACATTTCGGTGTCGAGTTTTTGTCTGGTGTGCAAGACTTCTGTACCTATATACTAAGCCGCAGCCAATGTTAATGAGTTTGGTAGGAGTATGCTCAATATATGTAACAGATTGTTTATTGAGGGGAATTACCCTACCTGTTGGGGAAAGGGCATTATTCATCCCATTTATAAAGGGAAGGGAACTATTGCAAATCCGGATAACTATAGGGGGGTTACTCTTTTGCCAATTATGGAGAAAATTTATTGTAGAGTGTTATATAACCAAATAAAGGACTGGGAATCTAAATTTGGCAAACTTTCAAAATTTCAAATGGGTTTCAGAGAAGGACACAGTACCATAGATGCCGCTTTTATATTAGACACTTTAAGGACGAAGCAATTGTTAGTTAAGCGGGCAAAGCTTCATTGTGCTTTTGTGGACTTTAAAAAGGCATTTGACTCTATCAATCGAAATGCATTATGGTACAAACTAGGAAGAAGTAAAATGGTTAGAGCATTGCAGGCAATGTATCAAAATGTTGAGTTCTGTGTGAATTACGACAGAAACAAAGTGTCCGAGAGCTGCCGAAGCTGTAGGGGAGTGAGGCAGGGTTGTATTTTATCTCCCTTGCTATTTAATCTCTTTGTGGATGATATTACTGATACAATGATAGCAGAGAATATCCAAGCACCAGTAGTAGCGGATTTGCAGATCCCAACACTTTTATACGATTTAGTATTGTGCTCTACGACAGTAAACGGATTGCAACGAAGACTGGACAAACTTAAGAACTATTGCGATGAATAGCTACTTACAGTTAATGTGAATAAGACTAAGCCAATGACTTTTAAAAGGGTTGTGTTTATAGCAGAGAGGAGACTTGGACATATGCAGTACAGATACTGGACAATGTTAAATCTTTTGTGTACTTAGGACTCACATTTACAATGAACGGAAAATGGACAAAACACATTGACATTGCGAAACACAAGGCAAGGGTGAAAGCGGCGGAAGCTCTCCGGATACGCTGCAGAATTCCGAATATCTCCATAACCTTAATGGAAACTGTATACGGAGCGACAGGTAGATCCACGATGACATACGGAGGAGAACTATGGGGGTGGGAACAAACAGGAAATCTGGATCAAGTGAGGACCCAATTTTTGAAAGGAATTCTGGGTGTAGGGAGGGGTACGGCAAACTGCGGAATAATGAGGGAATTCGGGGCACATAGTGAAACGATAGAGTGCAAAATCAGAGCAGTTAAATATTGGCTGAGAATCGTTCACGGAAACCAATCTCTAATTAGGGCAGTCTGCTACCGTGAACAGTTGCGAATGGAAGGTAATTTGACGTGGGCATCAAAATTAAAGAAGGGGTTGGAAACCATTGGGATGGGGGACTTTTGGATGGCGGGGCAGGAAAACAGGCGAAGTATTTGGAGAAAAATTAAGAAACGTCTCTGTGATATTGACAAACAGCAAATGATTGCGCAATACACAGAGAAGGTGTCATTAGAAGTACAGTCTGGGCTGAAATCGGAGTGGGGTATGGAGCAATACATCAAAACAGGTACCAAACTCATTAGAGAGGGGCTCGCGTGGATTAGACTAGGAGCATGGAGGAGCACGAAAATTTCTGACGAGAATGGTACGAGAATCTGTCCCATTTGCGAGGAGGAAGAGTCGTGGACTCACATCTTGGCAAGATGTAGGGGCACGGAGGAATGGCGGGAAAAATATTTGCCGCGATTTTTTACCACTGCGAATGTAGGGATAGAAGCATGTTGGACGCTACTGGCAGGCACGGAAAACATGGACGGGCTAGGTAAATTTATACTTAAGGCAAGACAGCTGAGATCTGAGGAGGCTGCCAATAGAGAAGGGGGGGGGGGGAATAAGATCAACTAAACAAAAGTGACTACAATGTTCTACATACATATATAGTATGTCATACTTAGGTCACTGTTGTGCTAGGGTTGTATACATTATGTGTATATATGTCTTTTAAGTGTAATTATCTATTATAAGAGGGTGCATTTATGAAGGTGTACTCTGTGCTGTAAATTTAAATTGCTATATTTGAATATCTTTCTATCTTTATTTTCGGATTCACTCTTAATTTTATTGTTGTTTAATATTGCTTTTGACTGTGTATTTCCTTTGCCTTTTTATTTTCGTGTTTAGTCTTTTAATTCTTTGTTGTGGTTTTTGTTTTAATAGTGCTTGTAATGTGTATTACAAAAGCACGTACGGTCTGTGGACCCGTGCGACTGTTGAAATTCTATGTATGATATTGCTATGTTAATAAATACATTTATTCATTCATTCATTCATTCATTCAAGTAGAGAAAGCAATAAGTTGAAATGCAATCTGGTTGAGCTTTCCAGACATGTTTTTATTTCTACAGATTTTATGAACACATAAATAGAAATGAAAATAAACTAAACAATCTCCGGGGGTGATAGGAAGCGTATCTTGTGGTGGTGTTCCACTGCAGAGCGACGAGAGCATGAAGATCTTGCTGCCTTTCCTATGAGAAGTGCTCCTGGCTACTGAATAAAGCTCACCATTCACTTCTTTGCACACACTTATCAGTGTATCATTGTAAACTGTTCCGGTAATGCTTCACATGAAACTTCCTTCTGTTTCGTCGCACGTGACATTATTTCCAAGTCCCAAGAGGACCTTAACCGACACGGATTTTCCCTATATGCGGTACAAGCTGAAGTGGTTCTCGCTGACATCTTGCAAGTCACCCCCCCCACTCTCAAAATATTTTTCCGAAATGTCTTGTATTTCATGTTATAGCACAAGTTTCTTTTTCGCCAAAATTATTTTTTCTATTTATATAGGCTCAGACGACATTGCCCATGGCCTTGGGACAAAACCCGTATTCTAACCATGATAACCATGAGCTCAGGAATGTACTTACCTACCACAGTCTGCCAAGCATGAATATCTGCTATTACTTTTGGCATTCCACGGTGGCTTGGGTTCTCATTTTACCTTTCAAAGTTTCCTTCACCTAATCATACATTTTAAAGTTTTCAACTTTTTTACATTCATTTGTTCATTGCTATTATATTGTTGGTTTAAGTTTTGAATTATAGAAATTATAAATTTATTTAGAAATGTATTTATTTAATGCGTCTTTTACACTGACACATTAAATACGGACTCAATCTACATTGCTTGTTATCACGTACTTAACTGCAATTTTTAACTTCAATTCATGACTCTATCCATTAACCCGTTATCCTTCTCTTTTTCACTGCTATTTTTAGCGCTCGCAGATATTTTTCCTATGTAGTTTCTAGTTACTGATACAACCTCTTTGGAATTATGGTTTGTTATTCCTGTGTCATTGTAGTCTTGCACATCAACGTTTCTTGTAAATACTCTTATCGCATTCTCTGGTACTTCGTTTGTTTCCGCAGCTCTAGAATATAGTAATATCAGTCGTTTGAGGTTGTTTTCTCGATGACTAAATTATTTAAGTCGTGCATCTTTCTGCCTCATTATTTCCGTTAACTCGTACAATTCGAACTCATCCAATAGAGGATTTTTGTCGATTAATGAAGAACATTCATTTGATTACGGTGTCCATTACAGGTGGCAGTTGATGTTGGTCCCCGACTGTTATTACTGAAACTCCTCATTATCTGTCGCAGCCTGCTATCGACCCTGCTAAACATTCCACTTCCAAACATTGATATCTCATCAATAATCAATAGCTTCAATATCAATAATTTCTCTCTAATTGCATTTACTAAGTAGCTAGACATGTTGCCTGCGAACTGTGTTACACGTAGAGCAAAAGCTGTGTGCAGTGTGACTCCGTTAATCAGGAATGCTGCGTTTCCTGAAGGTGCGCAAAGCAGCTCCCGGCAAGCTGTCAAAATGAAGCCTTATCACCTGATTCAATACATTTATCATTGTACTTTTTCCTACACCAGCGGCGCCGCTTAGAAATATCCTCATTGGTAGCCAGTTTGTTTTAAAACTATTTAGTACATGCATAATGAATTCTCTCTGTTTAGTATTTAATTTATCCAATAAAGTAAACATTTCCTCTCGGGATACTCTGCTAGGTATTGTGAATCTATTTATGTGTTCTTTATCAGCTCCTTTCAGGTCTACTTGTTCCAAAATGTCCACTTTATCTATTTCTTCGTTCTCAAGTTCATCATAAGAATTACCACTTTCAACAATATTATTTTGAACTGTTTGCAAGGCTTGTTGCAGTGCTTCATCAATTTCTTCAAAATTAGCGCTACACAGTTCTTGCTCTCTATGTCACGCATCTCATTTCTAAATGGTAGCACTTGCTCTATATAATAGTTGTCAGGACCTTGAGCTGGCTTGTATCATCTGTATCTGATCACTGCTGACTTTCTTCTTTCTTTTAGTGCTGCAGATTCTGCATTTTCATCATTCTTGATATCATTAACTATTCTCTTGTAGGTTTCATAATAACTAATAACAAATTGTGCTGAACACATATTCTATAAATGTTTGGAATGTCGACAGTATTTCTATATATAACATCTTGCACATACCTTCTGAATCTGCTGGTAATTGCTCTAAAGTTCTCGTGTTCTTCAGCATCACCACCAGTTATTTTGTACTTATAAAGATAACCTTCCTGCTACACTTTATCACAGGCAGAGGAAGTACGTAACAGGTTGCTACGTGAGCTGACATTGAATTGCTGCTCAAATTACATTGCATATTTTGTGCAACTTTTCATTTAAGTTCCGATTCCCTGTCTTTTGCTGAATTTCTCAGAAGTTTTGATAATCCGGACTTTACCTTATTTATATGCTCTATTATGTAAGTGTCCAGTCCGTACTCTTCTAGAAATAGTGGTATGTCCATGTTGGTCTTAAACAAATTCAATATGTTTTTATTGTCAGCATTAATTTCAAATTCTAGACAAGAAATTCATAAGAACACACGTGTTTGCTTAAAAAAGGATCTGATTGCATTCATGTCCTGTATTTCAGACATATTAAGTATCTATTAAATGTCTTTCAACGACATTGACTGCAGCATTCGATAAAAATAGCTCATAATATTATTTTACTTCAGACTCTCCGTAGTTTTGTTATTCCTTGCGCCCCCGGCAATGGAGCCACAATAGTGGTCCTAGGCATCACAGGTACAGGAAAATGAAACCTAAAACCCACTTTATTTTTCATATCTTAGTAGCAAGTGATTCTGAAGAACCCTGTAAGGATTACTTTCATTGTACTCGCACATTATATATCTCTCAAAAAGAGTTATAACTCCTTTGACTGATTACCACTGGCCGCTGGTGGAATAAAAACGTAGGTACTCACAAAATCTGGACTTTAATACTGCTAATAATAATACTACTATTATTAATAATACTACTACTACAACTACTACTACTATTAATACTACTACTGCTACTACTACTACTGCTGCTAATACTACTACTACTACAATACTACTACCACTACTATTAATACTACTACTGCTACTACTACTGCTGCTAATACTACTACTACTACTACTACTGCTGCTAATACTACTACTACTACTACTACTGCTACTACTACTGCTGCTAATACTACTACTACTACTACTGCTACTACTACTGCTGCTAATACTACTACTACTACAATACTACTACAATACTACTACTACAATGCTACTACTACTACTGCTACTACTATTAATACTACTACTACTACTACTACTACTGCTGCTGCTGCTAATACTACTACTACTACTACAATACTACTACAATGCTACTACTACTACTGCTACTACTACTGCTACTACTATTAATACTACTACTGCTACTACTACTACTGCTGCTAATACTACTACTACTACTACTACTACTACTACTACTACAATACTACTACTACAATGCTACTACTACTACTGCTACTACTACTGCTACTACTATTAATACTACTACTGCTGCTAATACTACTACTACTACTACTACTATTACTGCTGCTACTACTACTACAATACTATTACTACAATGCTACTACTACTACTACTACTGCTACTACTACTGCTACTACTATTAATACTACTACTGCTACTACTACTGCTACTACTACTAGTACTACTACATTACTACTACTACAATGATACTACTACTACTGCTACAACTACTGCTACTACTATTAATACTACTACTGCTACTACTATTAATACTACTACCGTTACTACTACTGCTACTACTATTAATACTACTACTGCTACTACTACTGCTGCTGCAACTACTACAACAATGCTACTACTACAATGCTACACTACTACTAATACTACTACAATAATACTACTACTACTACTACTGCTACTACTACTAGTAATACTACTACTGCTAATACTAATAACAATACTACTGCTACTACTACTATTAATAATACTATTACTGCTGCTACTACTAATACTACTGCTACTACTAAAACTACTGCTACTACTACTATTAATAATACTATTACTGCTGCTACTACTAATTCTACTGCTACCATTTCTAATAATAATACTATTACTGCTGCTACTACTAATAATACTGCTACTACTATTAATAATACTATTACTGCTGCTACAACTAATACTACTGGTACTATTACTGATAATAATATTATTACTGCTGCTACTGTTGCTATTAATAATATTACTGCTGCTACTACTGATACTACTGCTACTATTACCAATAATAATAATAATATTACTGCTGCTACTACTAATACTACTGCTACTACTACTATTAATACTAGTATTACTGCTGCTACTACTAATACTACTGCTACTTTTACTAATAATAGTACTACTGTTACTACTAATACTACTCCTACTACTACTTTTAATAATATTATTACTGCTGCTACTACTAATACTACTACTACTACTATTACTAATAATAATACTACTGCTACTACTATAACTACTGCTACTACTACTATTAATAATACTATTACTACTACTACTACTACTACACTACTTCTACTACTACTACTACTACTACACTACTTCTACTACTACTACTACACTACCACTACACTTCTAATACTACTACTATTATTACACTACTACACTACTTCAACTACCACACTACTACATTACACTACTAATACTACACCTTTTCAACTGCTACACTACTACTACTAATACTAATACTACTACACTACTTCAACTACCACACTATTACATTACACTACTGCTACTACACTACTACTACTAATACTACTACACTACTAATACTACTACTACACTACTACGCTACTTCTGCTACACTACTACTAAACTACTACTACACTACTTCAACTACTACACTACTGCAGTACTACTACACTACTACACTACTGCAGTACTACTACACTACTACACTACTACTACACTACTGCAGTACTACTACACTACTACTACACTACACTACTAATACTACTACACTACTTCAACTACTACATTACTTCTATTACTACACAACTACTACACAACTTCTACTACTACTACACTACTACTACACTTCTACTACTACTACACTACTTCTACTACTACACTACTATTACACTTCTAATACTACTACTACTACTACTACACTTCTGCTACTACTACACTACTTCTACTACTACATTACTGCTACACTACTTTTACTACTACACTAGTTCTACTACTACTACACTTCTACTACTACTACACTACATCTACTACTACACTACTTCTACTACTACACTACTATTACACTTCTAATACTACTACTACTACACTTCTGCTACTACTACACTACTTCTACTACTACACTACTACTACACTACTTCTACTACTACAACACTACTTCTACTACTACACTAGTTCTACTACTATTACACTTCTAATACTACTACTACTACTACAACTACTACTACGCTACTACTGCTGCTACTACTACTACTTCTACTACTACAATACTACTTCTACACTACTACATTACTACACTACTTCTTCTACTACTACTACACTACTACTACTTCTACTACTAAACGACTACTTCTACTACTACTACTACACTACTACTACTACTGCTACTACTACTACTCTACTACTAGTACACTACAACTACTTCTACTACTACACTACTACTACTTCTACTACAACTAAGCGCACAAATCAGATACGATGAGATGTCCTGAGTATAGGAAATTAGTGGAAACCCAAGCTAGGATACACAGAGAAAACACCTATAAATAATGAGATTACTTCAGGCAAATTTGGACCGGAGTAAACGGGCCATGTAATTACTTATACATTAATGTGCAGAATTTCAAATACATCTGTGTATTATCGCAGAACCAAATAAAAACATGACCAAACATAGCCCAAAATGGATCACAGATGAAAGAATAGACGCAGCCATTGATATTCCACGAAAAAATGATAAAGTGAGAAACATCGGAAGTGGCAGTGGCTTTGTCTGGGCCTACACCGATGAAATACTGGTATTTTCCTGTTATAAGTCTCCTAAAACAGATCTGGAGGATTTCCATAATTACCTATTTGAAATCACTTGGGCCCTTAAACCGCAAGAACATAAAAAGAAAGTCCTTATTGGAGGGGATTTCAATGCCAAGGCATATTCCTGGGGCTCGCCTATAGAAGACAAGAAAGGTAGTGCTCTGGCAGAATGGGCAAGCGAAAATATTTATAATTACCTAAATGATGGGAAAATGCCAACTTTTGAAAGAAACGGTGGTACATCTTTCATAGATATCACAATGTGTTCTGCAGAAATGAGTAAATTTATTAGTAAATGGTATATGGATAATGAAGAAAATTTAAGTTACCACAAGGATATATATATATATATATATATATATATATATATATATTGACTATAAACACCAAATTGCCATTACCAATTAAAAGGCCACAGAAAGGATGGATTTACAAAAACGATAAGAAATATATTTTCATACAAAAGGTAGAAGAAGCAGCGAGTCATCCAGAGTACTTACATCTACCAAAGAAGCTTGGAGAACTATTAGAAAAAGCATGTAACTCTACTTTTAAGAAGAAAGGCAGCCATGGTAAGTTTAAAGCGGCGTATTGGTGGAATAACGATATTCCCCAATATCGTTATTCCACCAACGATGAGGTATGAAGAAAAGTGACAAAGGCAAACAAAAGAAGAAATGTGGAGGAAAATGAAAAGCTCGGCATACAAAGGGAATACCGAAGATGTCGGAATGACTTAAAAAACGCAATAAATAGAGCGAAGGAGGATGCATGGAAACAGCTAAAAGAGGAAGTGGATGTGGATCCAGGGGGTACTGTAAAATCGTGACCAAAAAATTAGGACTCCGCACACCTTTAAACATTACGGATGAGGAACAAAAAGAAATTCCTAAAGAGTTCTTTCTTACACATAAAAGAAATACTGGCCAAAAATGCAAATAGAAATAGAAGAAGTACCGAAGTGCCAAATAAACGAGATCATGGATGCAGGAAAACGCATTAAAACTGGTAAACCCGCTGGACC
Source organism: Hymenopus coronatus (assembly GCA_030762935.1). Lineage (NCBI taxonomy): Eukaryota > Metazoa > Arthropoda > Insecta > Mantodea > Hymenopodidae > Hymenopus > Hymenopus coronatus. Next base: position 97,161,312 of record CM060891.1, on the reverse strand, counting down.
TGATGCCATTCCCTCGGAAGTTATAAACCTAATTGCTGAGGAAGAGCCGGATCTTCAGATGGAAACACTAAATGGGTTAATAGGCAAAGGAAAATTTCCCAGGGAGTGGAAATTTGCAAAACTTATACTTATAGAAAAACAAAGAAAAAAAAACTGCAAAAAAACCTATAGACTTTTATGCCTCTTGCATATAATAGGGAAACTCTTTGAACAAATAATTAATCAAAGATTATTAAAAGACATAGATTTAAAAGGTAGTCTCGCGCTAACGCAATTTAGTTTTAGAAAAGGCCGATCAACTGCCGATGCAATAAAGCTTGTCTTGGAAACAGCACAGAAAGAAGTTAATGAAAATAATAGGTATGTAGTAATGGTTACATTAGACGTTAAAAATGCTTTTAACTCTGTGGCTGGGTATTATAAATGAATTAATACAAAAGAAAATATCTCCATACATGATTAAATTAATAAGTAGTTATCTACAAGATAGAAAGATCCTTATTGGAGAAAACTCTGAGATGGATGTAACCAGTGGAGTACCGCAAGGATCAATTCTAGGCCCCACTTTATGGAATATATACTATGATGAAGTGCTTAGACAGGAACCTGCAGCAGGTGTAACACTGGTGGGATACGCAGACGACCTCGCACTGATTGTGTGCGGCACTTCAAAACAAGATATAGAGGAAAAAATACAGTGGGCCATCAATAGGGCTGGATGACTAGTAGAGGACTGAGCCAGACCCCGACAAAAACCGAAATGGTATTCCTGGGAGGGAGGAGAACTCTTAAAGATGTGACTATACAGGGTGGAGACTTATAACTTAAGTCGCAAAAATACCTAAAATATTTAGGTAACTTAATTGGATATAATATGAGTATGGTCGAACATCTGAGGAATGTGTCTGCAAAGGCGGAAAAAGTGGTCGCAGCTTTGGCCAGACTGATGCCAAACGTAGGAGGTCGCAACCAACAAAAGAGGAAATTACTAGGAATGTTATTAATTCAATTATACTCTATTGTGCTGCGGCTTAGAAGCAATGTAAGAGAAAAAAAACACATAGGAAGCTTATAGAACGCGTCCAAAGAAGAACCGCTATAAGAATTGCAAGTGCATATCGCACAACATCCACCAAGGCAATACAAGTGATTGCAAGAACAATACCGCTCCATTTATTAGCAACTGAGCACACCTTTAATAAAGAAGAACATAATAGAGCACAAAAAGAAGAGAAAAGGAAAATTACAATGAACGAATGCCAGGAGGAATGGGATGACGAGCTTGAAACGGCCCAATGGACTAAACGCCTTA